>SNQJ01S0035396.1:123904-136687 GCA_010110895.2 Picea sitchensis | reverse complement strand
AAAAAAAAACCTTATTCTTTCATCAAATTCATCATTTGCCTCTGTCAACCAATAAATTTTTGGAGCTATACCATTGACTATATTTTTCACAAATCTCATTATCATGGATATAGATATGCAAAATTTTCTTGGTTTTCCTAATGACTAGTTCTTTCCTAGTGTTCATTCCCAATGACAATATCAATGGATATTTTCACAACTTTCAACACTTAGTTAATTTGGAGGTTTTCATGGAATTATTCAATTGGAAACCATTTGTGATTTCTCATTGGGATTTCTCTACATCATGTAACCTAGGCCTTCTCAATGGCTACTCCTTGATGACCAAGTTCCATGGATTAAAAAAATGAGTCATTTTATTTAAATTTTTCAAGGTAACTTGTCCATCATTCCACTTGTTCTTTCTTCACTAAATTTTTCACTAAAACAACCCAAAATTTCCTTGTGATTATTCCTAGAGTATTCTATAATTAGCCATTTTTTTTAGTTTTCTTCTATAATTTCCCCTTAGACGTCACAAGTCCTTCTATTGTTGGAACATTTGCTTCTTACACTCCAATCAAGCTATAATGACTAAATTCTATTGTCTAAAACATTTAATCAATTTTCCACATCATGGATTCCAAATCAAAGAACACCAATATTGTTATCATCGAATGCCCTTATCTCAGGTGCTCTCAAGAAACCTTTAAACACTATTTTTCGATGGTTGTCCCTAGAGATATTTTAAATGTGTTCAACACTTAGTCATTTTCTTGAAATGTTCACAAGTAACCCTTACTAACATGCCTCCATTGGTGATCGGAATTCCCTTTGGAATCCCAACCTTTTCAATAATTGACTTAGGGTCATTCCATTGATGGGTTTCATTACAACTTTAAGGTAGATTTCTCATTAATCTGACCGGATGCCTCAACATCAAAACCATACTTTGAACCATTTTATAATGTACCCAAACTCCACTCTTGGTCATTGAGGCACACCAATCCCAATTTTTTTCTTGGATTCACCTACAAAGATAAAGATAAGGCTGCCAATGGCATCCAAAAACTGCTCATCCATACTATTGTGAAGTTAAGCATGCATGAATAAATTTGATAACTGAATGCGAATACATAAAACAATAATTTCCTAACTACATTCTTATGCAAGATGCTTAAGTAATTTACCCATATACTTTAATTTCTAATATAAATAAATCAATAAAATAAAATTTAGAAAAACATAGATAATTCACATAGGAAATAAGACAATAACATATCTTTTTTTAGAATTTAACCACCCAACTACTTGCAAATAGGTTATTTATTGCCTAATCAAAGGAATATGAAGTGGATTCCACCTCAAAGTTAGGCTATGAGACCACAAAAGTGAAGGCAAGACCACTAGCTTTATAACCCACTTAGATACACCCATAGTGAGCAAAATTTGGTGGAGCTAGATGTCTACCACAATATCTCCTAGTGGAATCCCTCTAGGAAACACACCCAAACCTGACTCATCCATGAAGTCTTTCCCAATCCATACACAACACAAGGTCCAAAATTCCCCTTAGTTACTTCATAGCTCCTGAATAAGTTTGTCCCCTCTAGTGCTCTAGTGGAGGAAAGTGAAACATGAATATATTGATTATCTTCTAGGCTCATAGGATCATATGCCTTACCTCAACTGTGCTTAATTCTTGTCACAATTCAAAAATTCTTGTTCGCTTGTCTTTCCCAATCTCAAACAATATTTTAGCAATGGATTTCCAATCCTCTTCTTACTTGACGCATAAACCCCACATGCCCATATTGCTCACAAGCTCATGGGATTTACTAGTGTAGGTTGCATGTAGAGGGAAGCCATATATACATACATAATTTCTCAAGTTGTAATCAAAATGGATGAAAGAGGAAGAAGAATATCCCATGTACAAAATCAAGATTCTTTTACCATTGTCATGCATAGGACCATGTGTTCTCTTGTTCTCCTCTAAGTGCAATTTCTTTGGTAGAACCGGGTTGATGTTGACAAAGGCTTTGGCGATAACTTGGAAAGGAAGATGATGAATCAACATGCAAGATGGTATAGGCTAGAATTTATCTCCATCTCTCTTGTTTTTCATCTAGGTGGAAAACCATGGCCATGTTTTTCCCTTTGCAACAGCCTATTGTTAGTTTTTTTATTATAATATTTCATTTTACATACTTATCAACATAATATAAAATGAAGCATAGTAATATATATCCACATGGTAACTAGCAAATGTAGAAAAACATAACCATGTAATGCAACCTAAACACAAGTCCATATATCTAGCCATTCTCTAGTCAAATCTGGGCATTAAGCTCCATACTAAAAATATATAAAAGATATTTACATCACAAGTCATTAAACTTAACCCACAAACTTGATATATATATAAAAATAATTACACATTAACATATTTTACACACATATATATTCTCAATCCTTTTATCTTAAAATTTATTATACGTTCTTTGATAATATGTTTATTAGTTATAAGCATTTTCAAATGAATTAGAATTGAATAAACCAACCATTAAAAATTTCTTAGTTATCTCAATTAATTTAAAATTTGGTAAATGAAAGTATAATAAAACTTTAAACATATTTTAAATTGATGAAGATATTTATTATGGAAAGCCATCCTTGAAAGCTCATTCTGGCCAAATATTCTAAAAGCTCACGTAGGGAGTTGAGTTGGATGGTCTTGGCATGGTTGTGTTTGTGTTTCTTTCAAGATCTTTAGGATCTAGCAGAGTATTCATTCAAGAGAAATTAAATGTCATTAAAAGAACACTTGCAGTGCTTGAAGATGCCCACTAAAATAGAAAAACTTTTCGAAAGGAAACAGACAGGAGCTTGACCAAAGTGATGTTAAGTCTGTTTGGACCTTGGAGAACATTGCTTTTTTTAATTTTCAAAATTTATTATTAAAATTTTATTATTTCAAAGTTATTGGAATGCACTGTATTATATTATTTTTATTTCCAATTTTTTTAATTTTTATTTTGAAAATAAAAAAATATTTTATTTATAATAATTTTTTATTTAAAAATTAAATTACCATTAATTTAAAATTTTGTGAAATATTTTATTATCTAGAATTAATTCAACACTCAATGAGACCCCTCAAAATATCATTTCACTTTACATAAAGTTTGAATTAGAGTGAAATTGTAATCATATATTTTGTTTCCTATACTTATTAATTTTATAAAAAAAATAAAAAAAAAAAAAAAAAAAAAAAAAAAAAAAAAAAAAAAAAAAAAAAAAAAAAAAAAAAAAAAAAAAAAAAAAAAAAAATATTTTTTTTTTTCATTTTAGCCAGAAGCAGTTGTTAAGCTCATGCCGGCCATATCTTCTAAAAAGGAATAAATCCTAAAAGGTTTGGTGATGCTGACCAAATCAAAGCAATATTTTATACGTGATTTATACACCACAACGTGCATTGTATTGATGTCATGTTGAATTATTCTTCATTGTTGAATTGTATTGAACCTTTAGCTCATGTTGAATTGTATTGATGTCATGTTGAATTATTATTGATGTCATGTTGAATTATTATTGATGTCATGTTGAATTATTCTTGATGTCATTGTATTGATGTCATTTAGCTCATGACTACTCATAATAACAACAAATACCGTTGAACCTTCATTGGTGTGATGTTCCTCCTAACCTAAAAATAATGAGAAAAACTATCAAATTGATGAATTTGATGTAGAAATCCTAAGATGGCTAGCTATGCCAACACTCCATCCTCTCTTATTATTGTTTGACTCACTTAGTGTCATGTCAATTCCTACAATTATTGCAACCTTTTTTATGGTTTGACTCACTTAGTGGCATGTCAATTCTTAAAATTATTGCAACCTCTTAATGGTTAGTGGAAGGATTGCTTCTAATGAATTTTGATTTTTAGTGAATAAAAAAATTAAATTGTTAGGATAATTAGAACTTGTTTAGGATTTATTTAAAATCAATTTAGTCTAATGTGTGTGTTTAGAAATTAAAGTGTATTTTTGGTGTGTTTTAATGGCTTTGTAATTATGTATTATTGGTCATGGGGATGGCACATGGAGAGAGTAGTCATTTATCTTGGAAAACTTGGAAAGCTTCATTTGGGGTTTAGGAGAATCTATGAATAATCAATTCGATGTGTATGTACTTCTATAGGGTCTCTTATTAGCAATTGAATTGGGATTCAAGAACTTGATAGTCGTAGGTGACTCGACTCAAGTGTAATTATCAAATTGATGATCTGACAATCTCGCTCCAACAACAATATAGACATCTCATTAATGCAACATATGTCACAAAAACAAATGCACTAGATTGCATATGAGGTGGATAGATCCGAAAGGACTTGTGCATACCTTCATTGCATGCTTGAACTTAATTTTGTCTTGCCCTTTGAACTCCACAACAAGCTTTATCATCGACAATGTGGGATAATGGATTTTGAATTGGGAGATTGCAATGTTGTTTGAAGCAAGGTCATCCCATTGGGAACCCGACTGGTAAGAATCTCTCTTAGTACTTGGTTGGCTATATGGAACTTCTCCTTCAAGGCTTTTGGTCCAAATTATGCTCTATGGGTGAAATCTCCATTGCACCAGCTTCTGGAGTTTTATTGTATGTATGATTTTATGAGGTTAATCTATTCTTGGTATGTTGGTTCTATTTGGTTAGTTGTGACGTTCACAACTCTTGATTAGGATTCCTTTGGCTTTCGTTTCTCTAGTTTCTTAGGGGTTACTCGAAAGGGGTTGTTGTTTATTGGTATTCCAAGCATCAACATTTGGGGGTTTGGCCTCTTAGATTACGTATAAGCTGGGACTTTTTAGCCTATATAATTTGGGGATGTTAGACAACCTATTGGTTTTATCTAGTTGGTCACACAATGGGGTTTTCCAGGTGCTTTGGTTTCATCTTTCAAATATGGGGAATTTCAAAAGTTGGCAGCTTTTCTCTTCTCTAAGTTTTGAACCCATGGATTACAAAGAAGCTCAAGAAGTTTGGAGAGCTCTCTGTAGGCATGCAGATTCCATCCAATGTAATTGGACTTCAATATTCTTTGTGACGTTAAAATTCGCGAGAACGAGCATTATTGTACTTCTTAGATTTCCATAATCATGAACACATTGACACAATAAAAACAACAAATTGACTCTCTGGAGGTTGAATGTAACAAATTAAGAAACTTGGTGCTCAACCTAAGTAGGGGATCCTAGTAAGTGGATTCAAACTGCAAGATGTTCACAAATTCTTTTCACCCAAAGTTCAAGGAAGATGATATTATTCATCAAATACTTGAGGATATGGGCATTGGAAATCAAGAGCCCCATTTTACCAATCTGGGGTTGGTAGAGGTTAATAGGAATCATGTTTTCCACTAAGTTTTATGCCTTGCAAAACAATTAGAATTTTAAGTATTTTCTTAAGAGTGTATACATGTAGAAATTGTTGGGATGTAGTAATTTTGGACATCTACATGCTTTGTTTTAAACAGATAAAAGAGTTAGCTATTTTGTTTGAATATTCAAGCTGGCAATTTTCGTAATCTTGATGTTTAACTATGACTATAGCTCTTTTAATATGAATTTCCCTAGTTTTTATTTAAGAAAAAATAATCTAATGGTCACAATTATGTTCTAGACATAAATTGATTTGATAGTTCAACTTCTCCTCATTACTATATTGATGTGTGGCCTAACACCTAAATGATCCATAATCTCTAATTTATGGATTGTCCTAAACTACTTTTTACATATATATTTCTCCAAATCATACAATGTTATTTCATTTTATCTTATTTTATACATATCATATTTATTTATTTAATTGAATTCATTTCCCCAAAATTAAAGGAAATCATCCTTTTCCCTATCCTTTTATCTAAAAATCTCTTATATATTCTTTAGTCATCAATCATATTCAAATAAATTGAAATCGAATAAACAAACCATCAAACTCTATTATTTTGTCTCAAAAATCTCTTCCATATTGTTGAGTATTCACCAACCATGATAAAACAAATTAGAATAAAGTATACCAACATTTTAGTTGAAATATTGAATTGATAAATAAATTTAAAGAAAACATATCCATTACAAGATAAATTGAAATCCAATAAACAAACCATCAAACTTTATCATTTTGTCTCAAAAATCTCTTCTATATTGTTGAGTAGTCACCAACCACGATAAAACAAATTAGAATAAAGTATACCAACATTTTAGTTGAAATATTGAATTAATAAATAAAATTTAAAGAAACATATCCATTACAAGGAATAAAATTTAGTATTATGGAAATCATAATGTAATATGTATTTTAAGATTATTTTTCACTAATTCGAATTTTAAAATTAATAATTCATTAACAAGTTAAACATTAACTTAACAAACACAAATGCTTGAAGTATGATAGATGGGATGACTCAAATATTTGAGTATATTATTTTACTATTTAAAGTGATTTATGCATTTGATAATTGGCTTTAATCCATAAATATTTAAGAGCTCAATATGTCACTTATAAAAATTAGAATTTTGGTGGAAGAGAGATAACAATCATTTTCTAACCGGATAAACTAATTTATTAACATTAAATTATATATATATATATATAATTTTATAACAAAATAATGTTACAAAATAATATTAAATTTAAATGATAAAAAAATAAAATTTATTAATTTATGAATTTCAATTAATATTTTATTTTCTCAATTAATTTAAATTATAATTTCAATTAATATTTTATTTTCTTAATTAATTTAAAATAAGATAAAATCATTAAAAACTCCATTCCACATCCACAAAACTTGAGCCATAAAAAAATCACACTTACCAAATTTATAACTTAAAAAATACTTGAAAATTAACTTCCTCCATATCGAGAAACATATCATATTAAATTCATTATTTTTAATCCATTAAATCATGGACATATTTTTTTCAATGGACAAGAAAACAAATCTTGAAAACTTGTATTGGTCAAATCTTGTGGAAGGGAACAATTAAATTCTAAAAGGTTTGGTGAATTGGTCAAATCAATATTTTATGTATGGGCATTAGTTAGAAGCCATCCTTAAAGGTGAACACTCCATTCAAAAACATATTGTAAAATGAGGGATATGATTTTTCGAACAATTGTTTGTCATTGAAAATGTTTAAAAAACCAACATCAATATTTAAATAATTAAAAGAGCACTTACTCATTTAAAGGTTGCCAAAACATGGTTTACACGATACTTTTAATTTAAAAACTATATTAATAAATCATTTTAATTGAAAAATTAAGATGGTTACAACTTCTTTTTTAATAATTTTTTAACAATTATTTACATCGTATTATATACTTAAACTATGGTTTTGATCTTCAAATCAAGATACAAATATTTCAGTACCATAATTTATGTAAAAGTAAATAAGAACAATTATATAGTAATTTTGAAATTACAAATATTGAAAAACTATTGTGACTTGATATTATTGTTATGTCATGTTATATAATGGATTGTCCTTTATGACCCTACTAACCAGGTTTACATTATGAACATCAAGTCATAATATGGACAATCAAATATGTTTTACATTGTGTACAATTTTAGATCAGAGATGACATTTTGTGACTATTTGAATGCAAAGAGAAAAATGATAAAAACAAAATAAATTTAAATTTAAATTAGCATAATAACAAAAACAAATAACAAAGTCAGTATCAATGTAGCTAAAAATCTCTTATATATTCTTTGATGCTATGTTTATTAGCTATCAAATATGTTAAAATGAATTAAAATCGAATCAACCAATCATCTAACTCAATCCTTTTATCTCCAAAACTCTTATATATTCTTGATATTATGTGTATTAGCCATCAACCATGATGAAACAAATTTAAATGGAGTTATGCCAATAATTAAACTTAGAATTGAATAGGCCAACCATCGAACTTAATCCTTTTATCATAAAAATATCTTGTATATAGAAACAATTGAGTGTATGCTAGAAGAGGTTAATGGTTTGAAACTTGATGTCTAGGTTGTCCACCTCTTATGGAGTATCTCTTTAAATTTGAACATAGACCTAAGCTAGGAGATGAAAAAGATGTTAGACAATTTACTAGTGGAACAATATTTTATATGTGGGCCTTGTCTATAATAAATTAGAAGCAATCACAAAAGGTGAACCCCTGAATCTGCGATTTCGAGGTGTTTTCGGTCCTGTTCGCACATGATCGCAGGTACCCACGACCTCGGGCCTCAGTCCTAAGGTCACCCATGTGTTCATCTTCCCCTGCACTATCTCCCTCTTCCCAGTTTCCATCCTCGGTATAGTGCTTTCAAGATTTTTTCCGAGACATGTTGCAGGTTTCTCTGTTCGACTATCTCTTTATGTGCTAACCTTGGGTTTGGCTGTAGACGGTCTCTAACCTCTTAGTTGGTAGGTGGTATTTTTTGGTGGTTATGGTGTCTTTTGAGGAAGAGTTGGACTACTCTATGGACCCACTGGAAGGGGTCAAGGTGTGGTTTGTGCCAGCTGGAGTTGGGGTTTTGGAAAATGTTCTCTCTTTTGTTCCTCCAACGTGTCTCTCGAACGATGCTTCTTCGTTGGGAGGGTTTCCAGATTTGTCCTCTTCCACACAGTCTTTTTCGGGCTAGTGGGCACCTTCTATAGCTTTGGGGTTTGGTTCGAACTTTGGTGTGGGATATGGTTCTACATTGGTGGTGGGTGAGTCTTTTCTCGGCAATTTGGAGACTCAATCATGGCTCCTTGCTCAGTTTCCTCTCTATCCTATGCAAACATCGACTCCTTCTATTTCTCATTTAGGTATTTAGTACTTTTATTTCTCCTCTCCTAGTGGGGGGTGCATTAGTTCTTAGCCCTTGTTTCCAGCTTTCCAGAGCTCCCTTTTCTTCGATCTAGGTGGCTCTCAAGGGTTTTTTCTCTCTTTTTTTACCTCGTCGGGGTTTTTTGGTAGGGTTTCATCTCTCCCTATGGATTTTTATTTTGGGGATATTGCAGTGAATCCTCTCCGTGAAGAGAAATGTAACCCTAGGGATTCTATCCATGTTTCAATCCTGCCATCTACCCCCAGTGCTCCAATTTGTAGTGAAGGTTTGAGGCCTACAATCTCCCCCTTGAGCTCGAATGACAGTAGAAATAAAAATGTGAAGTTGTTTGGTAGAACACAAAAGTTGGTTGTAGGGGTCAATATTCATTTTCCCAAAGTTGAATTGATAGCAGAGATGATGCTTGTGGGCAGAGAACATGGTCGACACTTTGGAAAGTGATTTCTGCTGGAATGGGTGAGAGAAAAGTGGTCCTTTATGCTCTCTTCTCTCCCACATGTCATCACTTTGTCTAGAAGTTGGTTTTTTTTTCAAGTTTCTCTCAGTTTTTGATGTGGCTAAGATTCTTCATAAATCATGGTTTATCGATTCTTCCCCTGTTCTTCTTAAAAAGTGGTCTCACCTATTCAATGTTAATAGAGAAAAAGTGGATGTTATTCCTATTTGGGTTTGGCTTCCAGGGTTGCCACTCAAGTTCTAGAATGAAAATACTTTTATGGTTTTGGGTAATTTGTTGGGAACTTATTTGGATGTTGACTGGTCCTTTAAGGAAACAGGTGCTTATATCTTGGCAAGAATTTTGGTTTCCATTAACATAAGGAGAGGTTTGGATGAAGAGTTGGAGATTGTAGCAGGTAGCAAATCTTACATCCAGAAGTTGGACTACGAGGGAGTCCCTTTCTGCTGCCACTAATGTCATCAAACATGGCACTTAGCCAATAGTTGCTCTCTTACATTTAAGGGATGTTTCAGACACGAGTCAAATCAAGATAATCAAGGGAACCTGGTTTTGGGATCAGATGGGGGATCCTCTTCGAACAAGGCTTTAGAGATGAATTGTAAACAAAGAAGTTTTAATGAGGTTGAATCAATTGCCTTGATGGCTAGGGGTGATGTTCATATGGACCTTGCAATTGAGCCTATCGGTGATGCTTTGGAAAGGGTTCCCCCTTTGTCGGTAGACCGCCTCAGATTCCCCCTCTTCAATATCTGGGAGGCTTGCTAGGTATGCCTCCTCCCTCCCTAGTCTCCCCTTTCAAGTTTTTTTCATTTAAAAGGAAAAACATGGTTATGGTTGATAAGTTCTTTAAAATTTCCTGCTTAAGATTCCTGGTCTTCCCCCTTTTCCCCTCCCTCTTCCCCTCTATATTTGTGCTCCCTACTTGACTCCTCTATCCTGAAGGCTTCCCCTCCCTCCTCCCCGGTGTATTCTTTAGATAATGAAGAAGATGTTATTAGGTATTGCCTCAGAAATCACCTAATCTATGGGTCGAGTGGGGCACCAAAAGGTTCTTCAGGTCTTGGGGTGAATCTGGTTCTCTCCCCTGGTTGCCCTGGAAGGGGACATAAATAATGTCTTCTAAAATCTCAGAATAAAGAGTTGGGGGATATGGCATCCAGGAGAAAACTTACCATAATGGGGGTTATTAGAGCATGTTTATCCCCTGAAGGGGGTGACCCATGAAATTCCTTTCCTTCAATTGTAGGGGCTTGACCAACCCATCTAAAAAATTGGCTTTGAAAAGGATGGTTGAATCCAATTGTCCTGATATCATTTTATTACAAGAAACTTTAGTCAAATAATTGGTGGTCACAAAGTGGTTGGAGGGGCTACTTCAGTCTTGGAGTTTTATTGGTTTTGATGCTAAGGGGAGGTCGGGGGGCTTAGCAATAGGGTGGAACAGGCAAACTTTAAAACTTCAAAATTCTTGGGCTTTTGATTCAGGACTTGGAGCAGAGTTCTTTTATGAAACCTTGGATATTTCCTTTTGCATGGTAAATGTCTATGGTCCTTATCAAGAGAGTGTCCCCTTTTGGGAGGGCCTAATGAGTAAGGGATTTTTCCAGTATGATATTCTCATTCTTGCAGGAGATTTTCATTTTTCTTTAGGTGCTGCAAAAGTGTGGGGCCCTAGAGCCAGGCTTGACCCATTATCAGACTTCTTCAAAAGTTTGACGAGGGCTAATATGATGGTAGATGTTGACCCGATCAAACTAAGGCCTACCTAGAGGAATTTGAGAGTTGGGGAGGACAAAATAGCTAAAAGACTCGATCAATTTTTGGTTTTTGAACCCTTTCTATAAGGCCCCTTTCAATTTCGTCAGTGGGTGGGAAATATAGGTGATTCTGATCACTTTCCCATCTATTTAGAAGTAGCGGGTGGATCTAAAAATCCCC
Source organism: Picea sitchensis (assembly GCA_010110895.2). NCBI lineage: Eukaryota > Viridiplantae > Streptophyta > Pinopsida > Pinales > Pinaceae > Picea > Picea sitchensis. The sequence continues at coordinate 125,420 of SNQJ01S0035396.1, read as the reverse complement.
CTAGTCCTTTCAAATTCAATTCGGAGTGCCTAAAGGAAGATAGTTTTCATGAGGTTGTTAAAAAAATATGGAGGCCTTTTGATCGAGCTTTGAATGGGTCAGCTTCAATGCATTTTGATTATAACCTCAAAGATTTAAAAAAGGTCATGGTGGAATGGGCATCAAACAAACGTACAAGGGATACGAAAGAACTTATGGAAAATGAACAAGCCCTGGAGGATATCTACGACTCAGAAGGATAGGGTATTTTGTCTCTCGAGTCCAAAATGGCCTTAAGAACACTTGAAGAGAAGAAGCGAAATCTATTAGAGGAAAGGGAAGTGGCTTGGAAGCTTAAGAGCAGGGCCATATGGCTAGCCAGTGGGGATGAGAATATGAAAATTTTCCATGCTTATGTGAATGGAAGAAAGGTTGCAAATACAATCTAGAGTCTTAATGGCATTGAAGGTAGGTCGGTCTCATCCTTCTCTGATATGGATAATCTAGGGGTCGCTCACTTCCAAAATATCTACAAATCCGACGAGAGGGCTTATATAGCACAAATAATTCAAATTGTTGGCTTTTCCCCAAGTTTTGTTGATGAAGAGGCTAACAGATCCATGTTTTTTAGATTTTAGGCTTGTACAATATTTTACTACAAACTGATTTTCAATAAAAGAACATAAAAGATACAATGGAAAATACACACATTACATAGATATTTTTCCCCTGGAAACCTAAATCGAGAAAACCAACATATTCTATATTCATTCATAGTGATACATTGTTTATAATACAATATACATATAGGAGCCAGTGACATTCAAAACCCTAACACAATGCCCTAGATTAGTCAACAACCCTAATTACTTAACCAGAAATAGAAAACCATTGGAAAACACCATATGTCGAAAAACCACACAACATTGGACATGAAAATCGAGGCAACATGAAAAACAAGGAAAAAATATGACACATTTCCCGAGGAAAAAAATTCTTTGGGGCACTGCCCTCAAACCCCCCCTTGCGCCCAACGCAATGTAGCAGACACTAGTTCTAGTCGTGCAAAGAATATAACACATACCCAACATTCTCCTACTTGTTGCTTTCTTTGCATACAGGGGGTTACAGGGTTACATAGTCAACAATCTAGGGAAGAAATGCCCATGGATCCTCTACACCAAGAGAAGTTATCAGTGCTTGTAGATTTTGTTAATGAATCTACAACATTCTTCAAAGTGTCCACCTTCATCAACAACACTTTCTTTTCTTTAACCATGTCTCTCACAAAGTCATATTGAATATCAATATGCTTTGTCTTTGAATGATAAGTTGGGTTCTTCGCCAGAAAAATTGCACTCTAAAAAATCACAATCTATCCTTACAACTTGATGTACCAACCCAATAACTGAACACAATCTTTGTAACCGTACTACTTCCTTACTTGCATGAGTGGTTGCCATGTATTTGGCTTCTATATTTGAAAGTGCCACTACAACATGTATTTTTCTCATCCAACTGATTGCTCCTCCAAACA
>SNQJ01S0035396.1:99056-115263 GCA_010110895.2 Picea sitchensis | reverse complement strand
ACACACCCAACACAACGTAGCAGACACTAGAGCTAGTTGTGCAAAGAATATAACACATGCCCAACATGTTTGAGGAGGTGACTGAAGAAGAGATTAAGTCAATCCTTCATATTTTTCAGAAGGATAAAAGTCCTGGCCTTGATGAATGGATGGTGAAATTTTTTCTTGGTCTCTATGAAGTAATTAGGATGGATATTTTAGAAATGGTGGAGGAATCTCGAAGGCAAGGGCACAATTTTTCTCCTTTTAATTCAACCTTTATTTCCCTCATCCCCAAGTCAGACAATCCCATCTCATTGGATGAGTTCAAGCCTATTTCTCTATGCAACTACATATATAAGGTTGTGGCCAAAATCACAACATGTAGGTTAAAGGACCTACTCTCAGACAAAGTCTCAAAAGAACAATTTGGGTTTTTTGAATGAAGGAAAATCCATGAGGCGATTAGGGTTTCACAAGAAGGTCTGCACAGTTTAAAGACAAAAGAATCAAAAGGGGTTATCCCAAAAATTGATTTTTCTAAGTCCTATGACAAAGTAAGTTGGCTCTTCATCAAGTTGATACTTACTCACTTAGGCTTTGATGTCCCTTTTATAAACTGGGTTATGGGATGCATTAGCTCTGTTTCGTTTGTAGTTCTCATTAATGAATCAACATACCCTTTTTTCTAGTCAGAAAGAGGGTTGCATCAGGGGTGTTTGCTCTCACCTCTCCTTTTTATTTTAGTGGCAGAAGGTCTTAGAAGAGTGATGGTTTGTGCAAAATCTCATGGGACTTTTACTAGAACAAAGATAAGTCAAAATCTCTTAATTTCCCACCTCCTATTTGTTGATGATGTCCTGATATTTTGTAGTGGTAAGCAGAGGGATGTTGAAACTCTTAGTGAGATATTGAATCTTTTCAGTGGGGCCATTGGAATGCAAATCAATGCCCAAAAATCCTCCCTTTTGGCCAATTATCTCTCAGATGAAGAATTAGACCAGTATAAAACTTTGTTTCTTTATGAACTGGTTGATTTTGATAAGGGGATAAAATATCTGGGATTTCACCTCAATCCTAACAGCTACAAAAAAGTGGACTGGGAGTGGCTAATTGGGAAACTTGAAAAAATACTTAAGGTATGGAGCTTCATGTGGATTTCAAGGAATGGAAGGCTAATCCTAGTAAAATAAGTGTTGGAAGCCATCCCTATTTACTGGATKTCACTGGCATGGATCCATAAAGGATTATTGGAAAAGGTTCGAATGATTTGTTTCAAGTTTCTTTGGTCAGGTAGCGGGGATAATTATGTAACCCCTTGGGTAAATTGGAAACGGTTAGCGGCCCCAAAACTGTTCGGAGGTTGGGGGATAAATAACATATTTATTTTTTCCAAAGCTCTAGCAGCTAAATCGGTCTGGAGGCTAATCAATTCAAAAAACTTGTGGAATGAAGTGGTTACTCATAAGTATATAGAGCTTGATTCAGTGGAATTTTGGGTTCGCAGTCTAAACTAAAAAACAACAAACTACTCCATCTTTTGGAAAGAAGTGGTCAAATTCTTTTCGGTTTTAGGAGAAGGTTTGGCTTATTATATTGGTAATGGTCTCAAAGTCATATTAGGATCGGATCCCTGGGCTGGTAGTGGACAAAACCATATTCTTCCAGAAGATATTATCCATCAGCTTCAGGATAGGGGTATTTTCCATCTCAATCAAATTTCATATCCTGAGATGACCTCTATTTGGAGTCAAGGTTGTATTGATGTTGCAYAGGTAGGTTTGGGAAACCACCAGGATGAGTTATGGTCAAATTATCTTAGGGMATTGRAATCCTTTCATGTAATATTTTTGGATAGGGAGGATGAGATGGTATTGATCCATGCAGAGCATGGAGGCTACACTTCCAAGATGGGATATATTCATCTTAACCTTGAATACCTACAGGGAGATCCAAAATTGTGGTGGAAATGCCTTAGGAAGACCAAATGCCCCCTAAAAAGTTGAATCTTCATGTGGTATTTTCTTGAAAACAAAATACCAACCTGGGATAGGATGAGAAAAAAGACGATTGAAGGCCCAGGATGGTGCTCTCTCTATAGGAATTCCGAGGAGACAATATCCCATCTATTTATCTCATGTTCTTTTACAGAGAAGTTATGGAAATAATGCACCTCTATTACAAATATAAATTGTTCTTGGAGGGGTGCTTGATATGTTGAGGAATCATGGAGATCTTGGACTTCTGATTTGGGTAAAAGGACAATAAGAGCTCTTCCTCTTATTGTATGCAGGGGGTATGGATATCAAGAAATGCAACAATTTTTCAAGACAAGGCAGTCCCCGCTGAAGGAACTATTGCACAAGGACTTAGTATTTTGGAACACTTCGCTCAAGCGAAAGACTCTCCTCCTATTAGACCTATTCGTGAGGAACAAGTGGACAAAAATGTTCCATGGGACTTTTTTGATGGAGCTTCATAGAACAATGGCCAAGCTTATGGAAGTGGATTGGTTCTGTTCTTATCTAACTCCAACTAATTTAAGATTAAAATGGGCATTGGGCTCGACACAAACAACTATGTTGAACTCATGGCATTAAAACAACTCATTCTTTATGCTAGAGAAAAGGGGGTAAATTCACTGCAAATTTTTGGTGATTCGTTGAATGCAATAAATTGGACCAGGAAACTTCAAGGATTCCATAACATTATGCTAATTCTTTTTATTGAATAAATAGAGATAATTTAAAACATTATTCACTCCTTTTCCATTCTCCATGTTCACAGAGAGCAGAATACTGATGTAGAAATACTTTCCAAATCTGGCTTAGAGATGGTTTTTGGGACTTGGAAAATTTAGGAATTCAAGGATGGGGTTCGCTATGAAGCTCCTCACACTCCTTTCATCTAGAAAGGATAGTCTCTCTTTATTTGGACACTTTGTCAGACAATTTTGTGCATATATGCATATTTTCTTCTCTTGACATATGGACATGTATATCCAGTTCCACTTTTGTTAAATATGTTCTCATGTTTCATTTTTTGTAGATGATGTATATGTATATATGGTCACAGTCATTTTGATTTTGTAATTGTGCCTAGGGATGCTCCACTCTTTGCAAAGTTGTGCTGGTTTTGGCTTCCCTTAGGACTGTTCAGTTTTTTCTAGACTATTTAGTTTTTTTTAGTCTTTTTGGACTGACAGTTTTTGTATCACATGCCTCTATAGGAGGTTCTTTTGTGACTTTTTATTCTCAGACTTCCTAGAAGAAGTTCTTAACAATACATGCCTTGAAATGTATCTACTAAATGTAATTTTATTCTATGAATAAAGTTATTATTTTTTCCTCGGGGAAAAGAAAAAGGTGAATCCTCACATTCAAAAACATATTGAAGTCATAAAAATGAAGAAGAGTTGGATATTCTTGGCATGATTCAACAATTGTGTCTTTCAAAATATTTAAAATCCTAACATAAGTATCCACTCAAGAAATTGAATAATTAAAACAACAAAAGGTTTGGATATTCTTCACATGATTTGACAAATTGTGTCTTTTAAAATATTTAAAATCCCCACATAAATATTCATTCAAGATATTATTCAAACTCTAAAGGTTGTTAAAACACCTTTAGAGATACCCATTAAAATGGAAAAAAAAACAAGAAACTTAAACTTATAGGTGACTTAACAAGGACGATGTTGAATGTATTGAAAATGGAGGGAACATTTTTAATTAATTGATAATGAAATACATTTTATTTGAATTGGGTTTATCTCAGGTGGTTGGGAGGAATGATTCTTATCCTCCCCACCTAGGTTCAATTCCCACCAGTGACATGTTGAGTTCTTAATGAGTATATTATTGTAATGGATTCTTAGTCTAGTGGGTTAGCTCGAGTAATTGAGTGCTATGAATTACAAGTACGAGGTCTCAGGTTCAACTCCTCGAGATGGTTGCCTCTACAAATATTATTGGGCCTCACTCGATGTCCCCGCCAAGTTAGGTTTTAAAAAATGCAACCGATTGGTTTACTTCCAATACCATCCTAGAAATGAGGGAAAGTACCTCAATGGTTTCCCAAGATGTGTATTCCATCGAAAAAAATACCTAGGCTCTGGGAATCCTAGGAATCAAATCGATAGTGGAAATGGCATGCAAACACCCTAGTCATTGCTCATTCTATGAAATAACAAATGTAAAGAAGTTGGTAAGGAATCAAGAAGTTAGTTTGAAATACATTAAGACAGTTATAAAGGATATAGTTGACCAAAATCAGAGACATGAAGCATGGAGAAACAAAGAAATGGCTATGATATTGGAAGTGGTGTAGGCACATAAGAAGGAAATTGTAGGAATGAAGGTAGAATGTGCCTTATTTACGTATACCATCAATGAGTTAAACAAAATATAGAGGATGGATCCTTCTAGGATGCTTGCCTCTATTGGTTGCAGACATAATGCAATAGTAGCTAGCACTTATGGGAGAATAATTTGGAGTGCAACTAGTGGTCAAGACAAATTCAAAGTTATAATGAATCATGCAAATTTAAGTTTTTTTTTTTATGTATTTCAAATTTAGCCTTTTATTAGGTTCCTTTGTTAGAATATTACCCTACAAAGGGGTATAGAATCCATATTTTGGACATAAACTTTAGAGTGTATCTTGTAATGTTGTTTTTATATATTTTTGAAGTATAATAACTTAATATGAATTACTCTATGAAACAATATAGCAGTGTGATTTTGATAATATCAAATTTAATTGTTTCTATTAAAAACAAATAAATAAAAACTTTTTAAAAAGTTAATCATGATTAAATTGTACTTTAAAATTATTAAAAACAATCCCTGTACTAGGTGACAGGGAAGCACTCAACAATGGGCTCACCCCCCAAGGAGCACCACCATTTTTCACCCAAAACCCTCATCAACAACCCACTTGAGTGCTTTCATTTATCTCCTACATGTAGCATAACTACTCCACCTAGGCACTCTTCCTAACCTCCCTCATGCACCATCATTTCACCATTATCTCTAGCCCAATGACGCTCCTCTAGTACCATCTACTCTCCATTCTCATCCTTCTCATATCTCAGGATATCGAGGCTCCTTCACCTGCAATTATGATCCTTATGACCTTGATTATGTTTTTTTGTGGGCTTTGTACCCAACCTCTAGATTGGCATGGCTTCACTCTATATTTCCCTCCAAGGAATCATCTCTTGTTTGACTCTATCCTCTCCTCCTCTCTATCCCTATCTACTCTCTTTATCTCTCCTAAATCTAGGTCTCTCTCCCAACATTGTGTTCCTTTCTCTCCCCTCATACCATTTTCGACCATGGCCAGGGGAAGTTCTTCCCATTGTTCTAGAGGCATCTCATCCCGTTGATCCTCGGGCTTGTGGCTTATTTCAATAGTAGAGGACTATGTCGAGGAATATCAAATTCACACCCTGCCAAAGATCAAAGTTGAAATTGACCTAGCCGAGATGGATATCAAAGTCCTTAGGATTTTTATCTCAGACGAAGAAGTTGTGCTCAACATAGGTTCTGAGATTCCAAACTTGAGCACCACGTAGGAGAGGGAGTCCTAATACCTAAAAAAAATAGACATTACTAGAATATCAATATGTTAATGGATCGAGTCTTGGTCGAAATGCATGAGGCACATCAAGAGATCATGGTGTAGCTAGATGATGTGCAGTTACAAGTAAAGCTAGTGGACCACAAAATTAATTTGTTAGCAGACAAGCTCATTGGATTGGATGTAGTGAAATTATATTTTCCTTAACCTTAGGTTCCTATGGCTAAGGAACTCCCTACTATAGCTTAATTTTATAATGTTTTTTGTTTTAATTAGTATTCTCTTCAATCTCATAGGTTTGGGTGTCTTTTCCCCACCTCCTCTTAGTATTTTTTTATGATAAATAGAAGCTAGCAAAATTTATATCATACATTTCTAGGATTTATTATTTCATGTTTTATAGCTTCAAAAGACTTAAGTTTTATAGACTCATAGACAAGTTGATGCATTGTTGATGATCTAATTTCCCCAGTGGAAGACCAATAGCAAAGTTTTTTGTACAATATTTTCATATGCTAATAAAATGACTAGATTATGGATAAATTACAAAATATAATTATTAAAAATAATAAATAAATTATATATATATATATATATATATATATATATATATATATATATATATATATATATATATATATATATATATATATATGAAAAGGGTGTAATTTTTATTATAAAAAAAATTGCAAGTATCATTAACAAAGTTTTTTGTTATCATCTCAAAAGAAACCATAAATAAACACACACATACTTCCTCGCCTATTTATACAAGAAACAAAATATAAATAAGCATAAGTATATCCAAGACTCATGTGCATAATCGTATGGGTTCCCTTCCTATTGTATTGATACAATCTAGGCTCCTTGTTCCAACTCTATTCCATCTTTGGGAAGTTCATCTACTATCATGTTCCTATCCCTATAGATGTGGGAAAATGATATTTGTGAGAAAGATGAAAGTAGTGAGTGTACATCATTAAACAATGGTTGTAATGTAAATTTTCTCATTGTTAATTCCTTGCATATCCATTGAATTACAAGAAGTGAATCACCATAAATTTGGATATGAGAAACTCATGATTGTTTGGCCGGTTTCAAAACTAGTTTGAGGGCCATAAACTCACAAATATTTTTGTATTCCTACCTAATTCCATTTTTGAACTTAAGACTATGTTTTTATAATAAATACAATGTTCCTCCTGCTCCACCCTTGGGAGGAGTCTCATGAGAGGCACCATAAAACTACCCTTGGGAGGAGTCCCATGAGAGGCACCATCAAATTATTCCCATGGGAAATTATTATGTATTATCTCTTATGTGTTATCATGCGTTGATTGTTTCTCTTGAGATTGTGGGTATGCATTTAGGATGTTTAAATCCTGGACACAACATTTTAAAGGTAGTGTATACTTTCCTTCAAATAGTTTCAAGTTCTTGGCCAACCAAACTCTCCATGAAATGTTTAAAGGAATAGCTATGATATTTTTTGTATCCTTGTTGGCACACCATAACCTAAAGGCCACTTCAATATCACCATCTACCCATACATTTTGGTAACCTATCATTATTTATACTTCATTCCATACTTCCTTTCTAAAAGGGAAGGTCATTAATGATATGTGCATTTGTTTCTTCTACTTTCTGACATAAGCTAAACCAACTAGGTTCAACAAAGGTTTTTTTTTGTAGTATGTCCCATGTGGGTGGCCCATTGTTTAAGATCATCCACATAAAAAAATTGGATTTGGTTGGACTATTTAGTTTCCATAAAATGTTCCACCACTATACATGTTCCTCTCTTCCTTCCACAAAAACTGATTTATATCCTAGTGTTGGAACATAATCCCCTCATGGGTTTAAGGACCATACTAATTGATCACCCTCCTCTTTGATTCTAACATTGCTATCGATCAAAAAACTTGTGTATATCTACAATTTGGTAGCATACTCCTCCCTAATTCCTAACCCCTCCAAGTCATCCATTCATGGGTCCAAAGGTTTGTTTTGTGTCAATTTACAACCTGTCTTAACATATACTATCCCCCACCTAGTAACTCTAAGATCAGTTGTGGGGATAATTTGTTTCTTCCTTTACTCCCTACCCAAGGATCAAGTATAATTTGAGTTTTGCCTCCTTTTCCAACTTTCCATATCAACCAATTACAAGCCATTTATAAAGCAAAGATAACCACTTTCCACATTATTGAAACATTATGTACTTTCTTTGCAGGTTTCTGACCCATTCCTCCACTGTATTCGGTACAATGTATATGGATTTAACTACCCAAACCCATAGCCCAATTCCTTATATATATATATAATGAAAAATTTGATTACTCTAAGAAGATTGCAAGCAACCAATTTATTTAGAAAAAAGAAAAAAATATATCATATGTTGGATTACTACTATCATAGGTATAAGATAAAAACTAATAACTTTAATGTMTATTAATATTAAATRTGTGTATATTTAAAAATAAATTTATTACTTTTTATTTTTTTTAAATTGTAAMCGAAAGATTTATATTATATAAAAGTTGTAGCAAAGCTCACAACAAAGAGTACAATYCAAAAAAGTTTTGATCTATTTTTTACAAAGCAAAAAGGAGAGGCTATCCAACAAAGAATATAAGCCTGGAATATTTTACAATGCATCTTGAGCCTTTCAAATTGATAAGTGTGTAGTCTATAGAATATACCTAACAACTTAACTACTTTAAAGAACATAACTAACAAAAAATAAGATAGAAAATCACTAATGAACTTCATCCCGAGGTACTTGCTTCCTTTATTAGAGTTGTATTCATAATGATTTATTGTTCTAGTACTTTCCCTCCATGGATTCCATGCTTTGTAGTTGAATAAGGAGCAAGAATACTAGCTCCATTMTGTTGTTTCTTGACAAKATAGACTATCGTTTGCTGCAACTCAACCAACTCATCTTCAATGGATGAGATACTKTTTTTTATGGGTTAGAAGTATCCCCATTATAACCTCCACATATGGGCTTGAAATTGAGCCCTATTCCCCCAATTTCCTTGCATTGCTTCAATTAAAATTGCATGTCTCTACAAGGACTCGACATGTTGCTTAAGATCCTTTCTAGTTTCTCTGAGTTCAATGTAATCTATTTCCCTTGGAATACAAAAGCATGAAAAATTAACAAGGGCCACAACAATGGACTTATGAAGATGAAGTAGTAGAGGGAGATGGATAGGTCTATAATAGGAATAGGGTCAGCCCCCAACCAGAGTCCATAAAATTTTCATGAACCCAAGAACATATAGACTAAATCCTTCAAGAAAGATCTAGAACCGAAAACAGGGAAAAGCAAGGTCCTGACATCAAGAGAAAATTGAGAATGAGTCACTGAACAAAGATACAAACTTGAAACTTGGGGGGAGTGTCTAGGAGAAGAGATAATGGAGCCACCAGACGAGAAGAGAGTTCTCTCCCAAAGAATTAAAGATTATCAAAGTCCACCTAAAGATCCACAAGCTCCTCTCTAAGAAGAAGAATGAGTCGATGGAGTAATGAGGAGAGAACAACCAAACAGATTTAGGGGGTCTTAGCTTCGAACTAGGCCTACATCCACCTTTCCCATAGCCCGTGAAGTACGTGGATTTACTAAAGTGGCTAAGGATGCATAGTGGTCTGCTTCTATATTATTGTCTCTCAATACATGACAAAACCTGAGATTGAAAAATGAAGAGTGGAGGTGCCTTATCCTTCATAAGAAAGAGGCAAGCCTAACATTTGATGAGGAAGTTCATTGATGCATATATTTGATGATAAGTAGAGAGTCCCCAATCACAATTTAATTATGGATATTGAGGGACTTAACTATATTTGGTCCCAGAAAAATTCCATGAGTTTCTACTAGATTATTGGAGTAAATGCATAGTTCCATGAGTATGAAGATATAAATGTTCTTTCAAGATTAAAAATGACCCCATGCCTCCCCAAAATTAATTACTTTGAATTACTATTAAAATATTTTTAATAATTTCAAAATCATTATTATAAAAAATAAAAAATTGTTATTCATTGTGAATGTGCTCTGTCCTTGCCTCGATCAATGATGTTGAGCATTAAAATTCTATTAAGCCATTTTATTTCAATTTTTTTTAAAAAATCTCACATATTTATCATTGTGACTATTGAACCATTTTTGTTCTTTTTAAAAAAAATCTCTTTGTAATTTTATGTTAGTATCTTATTTATAACAAATTTTATTTAATTATAAGAATTAAAAAAATTAGAATTTTCATTAATACAAAATTATAATTGAATTCTTGAACATTTATATCTATTCAAAACTAGATAAAAACATTATTACACTTTACACCAAGTTTAAATGGGATGAAATTTTAATTAGATATTAATTTTATTTTTATTTTTATGATTGACAAAATTAACAACTGGTCGGTCTTGTACTCGCGAGGTCGATGTAGTGGTATAGATTCCTATTATTACCACTATAACTTTCTCCAGGTGCCATACGTATGCCCTTTCCGTAGGAACAAGTAAATCGAGGAAATTTGAACTCGAAACCTCATCAAACATAACACTTCATATCATAGCACTTACCAATTAAACTTTCCCCGATGCCTATTTTCTTATACACTTGAAAAAAATTATTTTATAAATATTCAATATTATTAAATATATTATTTTGAATCTGAACACAATTTTTTTCCTCATTTGGCAAGAGAGCAATTCTCATTATTTTGAATCCATTAAATGATGAACACAATTTTTTTCATCGTTTGGCAAGAAAGGAATTCTCGAAAGCTCATGCAAGCCAAATATGCTCAATCTTCTAAAAGTTGAACCATCGTATTAAAAAACATATGGAAGTGATAATAACATTAAAATAAATTAGAAAAAGGTGTTGGTGGATATTCTTCTACAATGTCTAGTTAGTAAAAAAAAAAAAACTTTTAGCTAGAAAACAAACAACAAAATTGTTAAGATATTTATATTTAAAAGTTAGTTAAAATTAACTTGGTTTAATGTGTTTTTAGGTAGAGTGTGTTTTTTTAGTGTTTTTCTTTAATATGCATTGCAAGTGTCTAATTTGATGGTCATGGTTATGTTTTAGAATAAAGTAATCTAATAGTACATATTCTCCTCGATACCAACAACTATATTGATCTATGTCTTAACACTTGATGGGTCCATAATCTCTATTTAAAGAGCACGGAGAGTCATTTGTTGATGATCAATTGTGAGAAATTTATATGTAAATTGTTTTCCTTTTGCATTAATATATTACTTCAAGTGGTCGTGTTGACTTGAGCCGTAGATTATTTCTCTCTTTAACAGTTTTAACCAAGTAACATTGGTGTACCAGTCTTTGATTTGTTTGTGTGAGTAGCTTCCCTAATATGTTCTGCCTGTGTGAAAATACCATTTTTATCGAACATGTTGTCAAAGCCCCTATTAAGACTCACTCTTGTTGTTTGAGATCTTGAACCTATGTCGTTGCATGTGTCAAAGGACTTCTAGATTCTGTTGTTTTTTAACATTTATGGGTCAAGAGAACCATTCCAATGCATCTAGAGAACTATTTTTTTTAATTATACATACTTAGTATATATACAAAAAATTATTTACATAAGTAGTTAAAAAGACAATGGGAAATCCAATCCCTCCAATTTGAAATCCAATTGATTATCTTAAACCCCAATGATTTCTCTTAAATTGAATATTTTCTAAGTTCAAAACACTTAGACTTTTTCTTGCAGGATGTAAAAAAATCAAGATAGATGACCAACTCTTATATGTTATTCTTGTTAAGTTTGACACTTTCTCTTTTGTTTTTATATCTACTTTTCACTTCACAAGAGAAGATCTTATTATTGAAGGGGCTACTTAAAAAATACTCTCTCTTGAAGTTTTTTGTGATTCTTTGATTACATAGCAAGATAAACTCTTGCATCTTGGAGTGATCAACACTATAGTTGGATATAAAAAATCATTAGTGACACAATAGAAAGATAAATCCAATCATCCAAAGAAGCAGAATCCTCACAACAACAAACAAAACAAGGGTTCCAAACCCTTTCAACCAGCTCCTACTCCCAACTGTGATAGAGGAACAAAATATAAAAAAATGCAAGAAGATTGAGAGACGATGTAATTTTTGTGGGTGAGGTCGTCATGTATTATGGAGCATCTTATCATATGGATAAGGATAAAGCCATCTTTTAGACTACTCTTAATCAATGTAACACTTAACACTATTTTCTTGTGATGATAGATCTCTTAGTCTTGTAGGTTCTGGAATAGTTCAACTAGATTATGGTCATTTTAATGATGTAATAGGCGTTCTAAGTCTTTCCTGCAACCTTCTATCAATATATCAGATCACTCGTTTGGGTGAAGGTAAAACAATATAATTTTCACCTCATCAAATTGTAATCAAGGAATTAAAATATCCTAAGCATGCCCTAGCAACCATAATTTTTTATGATATTATGATGTTGCATAGATTTGATGACTTCGGGTCATCCTCTCTTCCATTAGTTTTTATTTCTCATAGCGATGACTTGAGAAAATTTTGGCATGAACGATTTGGTCATCTAAACTATCACTTGTTGTAGCAACTATGTAATCAGAATGTGGTGATTGGTCTTCCTCTAATTTCTTATAGAAATGGTGTTCAATTTGGTTGTGCTCTTAGTAAACATCATCAAGATAGTTTTGGAAAACATGCCTCTTGGCATGCCTTGTCCCCCTTCCAACTTGTTCATAGTGACTTGTGTAGTCTACTTCCTTTTGCTTCTTTCTTTGGGTTTAAGTACTTACTAACTTTTATTGATGACTTCTTTAGGTGCACTTGGATTTATTTCTAAAAGACTTAGATGTGAATGTTTGGACACATTTTTGGCTAACAAGACCCTTGTAGAAAAGCAATCTAGGCATCAACATTAGAAGTTAATAGCATATAATGGAGGTGAATATGTTAACAACAATTACAAGCTATTGCACAAATTACAACTTACTATTTTTGGCTTATAAGACCCTTGTAGAAAAGCAATTTGGACATCAACTTTAGAAGTTAAGAACATATAATGGAGCTAAATATGCTAACGACAAATTACAACGTACAAGGAATTCAAATGCAACATATTGTTCCATATACAACACAACAAAATGTTGTTGATGAGAGAAAGAATCACACATTAAGGAAATGACAAATTGTATGATCCAGTCTAAGAGATTAAGTCCTCAGTTTTGGGTGAACATCATTAATTGTGCAAATTACATAGAATCCCACTCCCACAAAGGATCTAAAAGATATAACACCAAAAGAAGCATGGAGTAAAATTAAACTACATGTATGCCACTTTCTTGTGTTTTTTAGTGAATCATGGGCTCACATCCCTGATGAGAAAATGAAAGCATTATAGCCTAAAAGTGAGAATTGCAATTTTGTCGGATATTTCAAGGATGTAAAAATTATAGACTTCTTCAACTTCATTCCAGTGAATTACTGTTTGGAAATATGTTAATTTTATTGAAGGTATCTTGGCTTACAACCCTAATTCATTGTGTGTCACGTGAGCCATAATTTGTGTCATGCTCACTTGGACTGGTTGTTTTTATGTCACACTCACTTGATTTTATGCATGTTTAGGGTGTCAATTACTACCAATCATGCACCCTAGATTGTGATTTTACAATGATTTTTCTTTAAAAATGACCTCCTTATTCAAATTCCAAGCAAGTCCTTTTTCGACAACAGGTCTTCTTGTAACTCCATCCTTTGTACAATTCAATGACATGGTTTAGTGACTCAATCTTCTTATTCAATTTTACAATTCAATGATTGTACCAACTCCTGACCCAAAGATACACCCGAACTCAAGAATATGGATCACATGACTCATGCAAACAAACTTGAGATGGTGCATATTTTGCATGGAAAATTTAACCCAAATTGACATGCAATGTTGAATGTTTTGATAATGTGCCATGAAGTGTAGAGGAACAAACAACTTTCACCCTCTTGTTACATGAAATTGGATACTTTCTTTGTGTATGATGTCTTTCTTTTTTGAATGATCAATATTTTTACATATTCTTATGCCATGTGTGTTATGTTGAATGACAACCTGCAATAGTAGATTTAAATGTCAAAACTAGATGCAAAAATGAGTAGCATAAAAAAATGCATGCATCATCCCAAATTTACTTGGGGTATACCTAAGATCCCCTTATTCAAATTTCAGGCGGATCTAGGACACATTCACCACCAAAAGATGATACTTTTCAATGAGAGATGCAGTACATAAAGCTCTCAACTAGGCTTCTTTTCTCCTTTTCAACAAGACTATCGATACTTTTCAATGAGAGATGTAGTACATAAAGCTCTCAACTAGGCTTCTTTTCTCCTTTTCAACAAGACTATGCAAACTTCATCTTTAAATTTGATATTATATTGAGGACAAATTCATTTTTCACCAAAAACTTAGAAAACTTTTCTTCAAAACATGTGTCTAAAAAACCTTTTACAAAGTTTGACAACTGATTCTTCAACTATTTTGCAAGATTCCCTTCTTACACAAAAATTCTCATAGTTCATTTTACAAAAAAAAAACAAATGCTTTTGCCAAAAACATTCATGAATTAAATAATCACTAAAGAAACAGACATAATCCATTAGAGATCTCAGTGAGGCTATCTTGAAGACACCTTCACATTGTCATGAATCTGTGTACAATTTGTAAATGTTGCATAAAATTGTTTCAATGTAGCTTTGGAAAACCATCAAAATTTCATTAATCAAAATCTCACTAATCTATATGTCAATTGAAAAACCAAAACATACCCATTTGAATAATCACTTGGGTGTCCTATTTGCAATTTTTATCTCAGAAAAGATAGTTTCTACAATGAGAAAAATGTTTTTTTCACTTGCATTGTTCATTTTCCCATTTTGGGTGGATTTTTTCAAGAAGATTTTCTCCTTTGTAGCTGATTTTTTTTCAATAAATATTGAGAGGGATTTCATATATCTTTGAAATACCTTTCCAATGCTATATTGTATGCTTAAATTGGTTGTGTATAATGGTCGTAATTTGCATTTTAATGATAACATATAATTCGGTTTTTACGGGATGAATATTTAAAAATGAAGATGAATCTTGAAAATATAGAAAAACCCTTTGGTGTTCCTCTTAATCTACTTTCCAACACAACTGAAATCACTAAAACTGGATAATGAAAGAGAAATGTTGATAAAAAATCACTCCAAAAACAACGAATTTCCCCTTCAATGATGTCTTCTCCTTAGATTGTGTGGATTTTCGACATTGGTTCTCTCTTCTTCATTGTATATTTTCTTCAATAGACCCATTGTGTCCATACATTCATCATTCTCATTGCAACATCATCACCATAGCCACCATGGATCGTTACATAGAATAGCACTAGCATGCTCCTTATTGCAAGTCACACTTCTCATGGATCACTACCATGGAGTTATCAGGCCCTTAAGACTCAAGGAGCTTTAATATGATATTAAGAAATAGAACACAAGACAATAAGACACGAGAAATTGGAAGAAAATACTTTAATCCATATTCTCTTCTTCACAATATTCATTCCAATGAAACAATTTTATAGTGCATTAATGAAACCACCTCATAAACTAGGTTTGCTTTCATATCGATGCCTGATCAAGAGATAAGACTGGGAGGGGGAAAAATAAGATCTAATACACATTTATGATAATAAAAAAAATCTCATAATGTGAAATACAATAAGGTGGTGTAGGACTTCATGATTTTATAGGGAATCAGAGGTTAACACCATTGGTGATCAAAATTCCCTTTGGAATCCCAACCTTTATGATAATTGACTTAGGTCCATTCCAATGATGGGTTTCATTACAATTTTAAGGTAGATTTCTCATTACTCTGACTGGAGGAATCAACACTAAAACCATACTCTGAACCATTTTATAATGTACCTAGACACCACTATTAGTCATCGAGGCACACCAAACCCAATTTGTTTTCTTGGATTCACCTACAAATATAAAGATAAGGCTACCAATGACAACCAAAAGATACTCATCCATACTATTGTGAAGTTAAGAATGTGTGAATAGATTTCATAAATGAATGCATGGAATACATAACAATAATTTTGTATCTACATTCTTATGTAAGTTGATTAAGCAATTTACCCATATAATTTAATTTCTAATATAATTAAATCAATGAAATAAAAATACTAAACAAAGACAATTCACATAGGAAACAGTAAAATAACATATATTTTTTTAGAATTTAACCACCCAATTGCTTGCAATTAGTTGATTCATCACCTAACCATAGGAATCTAATGTGGATTCCACCGTTGAGCTAGTCTATGAGGTCACAAGAGTGAATAAAATACCATTGTCTCTAGAATCCACTTAGCTACACCCATAGTGAAAAAAATTTGGTGGAACTAGATGTCTGCCACAATTTGTCATGGTGGAATCCCTATAGGAAACACCCCCAACCTTGACTCAGTTGAGTATTCTTCCTTATATCCATACACAACACAAAGTCCAAAATTCCCCTTCTTTGCTACGCAGTTCCTCGATAAGTCTATCCCCTCTAATGCTCTAGGGGACGAA
>SNQJ01S0035396.1:76814-87167 GCA_010110895.2 Picea sitchensis | reverse complement strand
GATCAACACTGGGTATCGCACAAGTTTCAGGTGGGAGACAAGGTTTGTTTATATTTGTAGAAAGAATGCCTTATAGGGACCCATCATAAGCTCCGTACACTTCTCTATGGGCCTTACACTATCACCAAGGTTGTGGGTGACAATGCGTTTGATCTCAACACTCCCCCTTCCTTGGCTTGCACCTAGTTTTCAATGTAGACCTCCTTCAACCATATTTTCCACCATTATTGGATACCTCAGAGATCACAGAACAATTTAAATCAATAGATCCCAACCTTGAATACGTAGAACAAACATCCACTGATCAGATAGTGGACACACAGTTCAAGGGCACTCGCAAGCAGAGGATCCAACTTTATTGGGTTGTCAAGGCAAGGCAACTCCTACACCAAGGAAAGTGGGTAACCCAAGGCCAAATTCAGCATAAATTTTCTCACCTAATGGGGGAACTCAACGCAATGGAGACCATTTCTTCCTAAGGGGTAAGGGCTAATCCAGGTTGATATTGGTGGCCACCCACCTATTCCAATTGGCTCATCTTGACATTTTTTAGTTCAACGTGTTTCTTTGTAATGACGACATTCTTTGTAATTCTAGATTTTGCACTTTCGGGGCTGTCCTGAATCCCTACACAATATCCAGTTGGGTATTGGTGGCTTCCCACCTATTCCAATTGGATTATTTTGGAAGTTTTCATGTCAGCACATCTTTATGTACTTCCAGGGTCATTTTGGGGCCCTAAACAATGTTTTTTTGGCTTGCCACAGTCAAACTATAGATACAGTCAGAGTTTGACAACATAATGTGTATTTCTTGAAAATATCTTTCCAATGGGCTATCACATGCCTAAAATGGAGGTCGTATGAAAAAGTTACGACCCCAGGAAGTTGAGGTACCAACTTACCCATCAAGGCCCACATAACTTTTGGCATTTCATCTCCTAGGGTTAAGTTTTGGATGTCTAGGGTTTTGGCATTCATGAGTAATGTTAAAAAGGCCTTTGGAGCCTCATTGCAATCATTCTACTAAGATGCATGTGTGTATCATCCTCATCTCTTCTCAGAGATAGATACCACCATTCAAGCAAGTTGTTTTCAGTTATGCAGTTTTACAGTTTCAACCTATTTTCTTTATTCAATAGAAGTTATTGTTCACTGGATATCTATTTTTGTTCTCCATATCTCTGTGTGATTGTATTCAATCTGTTATTCATTTTGTTCCTCTCATAAATTCGGATCACGTAACTCCATCTTGAAGTGTTTTCACCTTGAGTGATTTGACCCCTCTTTGCACATGATAGGTTTGGAGTTAATATTTATTTACATTGGGAAGTACAAAAAAATTATGTTCCAAAACTATAGAGTCATAAAAAATTATATTTGGATAAATAATTGGGTTTGAAATCATGAACTTAATATAGAATTTTACAAACATATTGACAAGTTAGAATATTGTTTGGAGGATGCACCTTGTTTCGGCTCGACTGCCACTACTATAGTCATCATCCTTATTCTTTATGGTGATTATATTGTTCTTATGGTGAAGAGTCCCTATGACCTAGGTAAACAACTAATAATCCTCAAGGACTTGTGCTCTAGTATGTGTCTGACTATGAACACTGACAAAACACAGGTTATGATAATTAAGGATCACCTATGGTACTTTTGTATATGACAACAATAGCTTGGAGGAAGCATCTTCATATAAATATCTTGAAATCGATATTCACCACAAGCTCAACTTGAACTATATTGTTGAGAAAAGGATAAATGGAGGGTGGAAATCTTATAATGGGCTTGAAAACAATTGTAAATCAATGGACCTTTGGCTTTGGATAAAAAAAACTCCTCTTTCATACTCTTGTCACTTTATCTTATATGGATGTGCAGTTTGGGGTTGCAATATCTCTAGAGAATGCTAGAGAAACATAGAACATATCCACCATAATTTTATAACTCATAATCTCAAAGTTAAGGGAAATACACCATATCTTATCTTCCTTATAGAAACAAGTCTTTCCCCCATTGAGAGCATTGTTATGATTAGATACTTGGTGTACAAGAACAAGATAAACAACATGGATGACAAGAGTCTCCACAAAATTTCTTCAAACTCTATCCAAAACCACCACCAACTCAAGTGAGGGTGACATAAAGATGCCAAATCTTGGCTAAATTGTTGGGGAATACAAGAAGAAGCCATCATGTAGAATACTGATAATATTGCCAATATTATCACATCTAAATTTAAGGAGAATATATGGTGTGATAAAGAATTAGAGGATAAAAGGAAATTAAGATACTAGAAGAGGTGGTCAACCCTAATTTAGAAGATCAAAAGTACCTCTCAATTTTAACAACTATAAAGAAGAAAATCAACATTGCTAAAATAAGAACAGACTCTCATGAGCTACATAGTGAAACTAGATGTTGGACAATTCCCAAAACATCATGGAGAGAAATAATCTGTCATCTTTTTGACACTAAGAGGGTTGAAGGTGAAAAACACGTTCTCTTAGAATTCCCTGTCTATACCCAAATTAGATCATAGTTTAAAAATATTTCCACAATACAGAGGTTCCTAACCTCCTAAGTCATAAAAACTATAATGATCTTGGAACACATCTCTTAATGCCTTTTGAGCATATACATACAATTTTAAAGAAATTGAAGTAATCTCTTACCTTCTTAAGGCATGGTAAACCAATTGGTCTAAGTGAATGTTCATCATCATCATCAAATTTAAATTATCAATATTAAAATAAATTTAAAATATGTTATGTTACTTTTTATATTATTATAGGGTGGATTATTTTTTGTTTTGTATATTATTATGGTGGTGAATATTTAAGGGTGTTGAATTCATTTTTACATTAAAAACAACAATTTTATCTATCAAAAATCACAATTTCAAAAAAAAAAATTATAACTAAAATAATAAATTAGAAATAATAAAATTATACAATATTTAACTTTCTTTTATAAAATGTACCAAATAACAATAACATAAATAGTGCCCAAAGCCTTGAAATAACTAAAAAATTATTAAGATTGGGTAAAGAATGGAAAGGAACCCCAAGTCATATAGTTGTTAAAATTTGTCTACCAACCAAAAATAAATTCCATCCATCATTATTTGATTCAATTACCTCTTAGCACAAAAAATAATGAAAAATATTATTAAAAGTTATCATTTATTATACTATCTAAAATGTTTAGCTATGCTAACTTCCATCCTTATAACTATTACCACTTAATTGAATGTGAAAGAAATGTTTTTAATGTCTATGCTTCAAATGTTTTTAAAAGGAAATAAAATAAATAAATAAATAAATCATATTCATTATGTATACAGCTTGAGTGGGCCTAATGGTTAAGAAAATGTGTTTCCTCATAAGAGGTCACAAGTTCAAATCCAGAGGGGGGTAGGGTATGTATACCTCCGTAGACTTTACCAGTCAAATCGTTGGGCGAAGGGGGTCTCATACACCAATTTGGTGTCTGGATTGGTCATGAAATAGACCTAATAATAATATCCATTTCTACCTTTTTAAGGTTATAAAAATAAATAAATCATATCCATTTCCACCTTTTGACATTATATTTGATTTTTAGAATTATGCCTTGAAGTTATATTATGTCATCTTCTAACCAACTAAGACGGGGATAAATATTTTCCCCAACTAGTGCCAATTGAGATTCCATGAAACAAAAGGTTGGATCATTTCCACCTACATCTTCTACAAGTTTCTATGTTGTCGTTACAATCCTCCCAACAATTGAAAACAATGTGAGTTGCTTTGTATTGGGTATGAAAAAGGATAGCATAGGGATTGCATGTGGAAAATTCTAGGTTGATTGATGGTAAAGAAGGAGAGCAACGATAGGAGAACAACAAGATGAATCTCATCTGATGAAAGTATTGAATTGGACTATTTTATGCTGAAGAAAAACTTGTTCTAAAAGAGCTGAACATGTGTTGAAGAAAACTGGTTTTCAAATCTGTTTGCAGGAGACACCATGTCATATCAGGTTTGTTGATGGATATGATGATAGCGATGATGATGTTTCTGCAACTAATATAATGATGATGCCGATGATATTTATGCAGCTAAGACATTGAGACCAAGAATATCACATGTGAGATGGAAATTGCAAAATTGAAAGTAACTATTTTGAAGTGAATTTTGTAGGTGACTTTTTTGTTTGTTTCAGTTATCCGTTAGGCTAACAGACTTCCTTATTTCTTTGTGTAGGTCATCTCTGTAACCCCTACTAGCATATCAAAAATTGAATTTTTCAATCTAAGAAATCATGTATGCATGCTAGTCAAACTATTCGAGTAATAATGATTAAATGAGAAGACTATTTGAGAAATAGTTTTATCAAGTCAAATAAGAAGACTTTTTTCTTAGTATCATTGTTCAATGTCCCAACTGTCATTGTGATGGAATTAGAAATAATAATGTTTCTTGCATATCAACTCTATGTACAATTTCTTTCTTACAACAATGCTCATGGCTAGACAACCACCCGAGTTAACTCCCCAAAATGTTGTTGGGATGATGCCATAGGAACTCCTTGAAGGTTCCTTTGATTTCAATACTTAACATGAGAGTTATTCTTGTGCAGGCATGTTCAAGTTTAAATTTCTATAATTCCGTTTGAATGTCTTGAGTATGTTAGAATGAGGGAACTAAGTCGTCCAGACTACGAAATGGATCTATTTACTATGTTAAAGAAAAAACCAAGCGCTATGTATGATGTCAACATAAATCCAAAGAATCCATGGAATGCACAACCCCTGCATTTCTTGCAATATTTCAAGTATGTAACATACCCAACCTCCAATTGAGGAACATTACATGGGAAAAACACATTAAATGATAATATTTACTACTTAATAACTTCATGTAGCTTACCATTGACATATCACACACATATTTAAATTGTTTAATTAATTCCCTCATTCTAAATGCATCTAATAGTGTGTGTGTGTATTAAAAATGAGAATGAAAATGTTCAAGCAAACAACAAACACACAACATTCATATAAACGATTTGACCAATGGAATAAACATAATAACAAAACAAGTAACTTATATGCATGCATAATTATCAATTAGATGCATACGAAGGATGAACCTCCCAACCATAGTAATTGTTGTTCATTTCTTTCAACAACAGGCCATCCCCAAGATGAGGCTATGATTCCACAAGGAGATTTGGCCCTCTTGGTTGTCTATTCTCCACACACAACATCCCCAAAACCCAAGTTCCACTCTACTCTCCACAACCTGCATAACCTAAGGAATGGGATCCCCCTTCACTACACATAGTCCCTTAGGCCTTCCCACTTCCCTCTAGGG
Source organism: Picea sitchensis (assembly GCA_010110895.2). NCBI lineage: Eukaryota > Viridiplantae > Streptophyta > Pinopsida > Pinales > Pinaceae > Picea > Picea sitchensis. Next base: position 81,799 of record SNQJ01S0035396.1, on the reverse strand, counting down.
ATCCATTTCACCTGGTTGATCAGGAATCCCCCCATCTACTCCAAGAGTTCTCACGACAACCTTCACAAGGCTCTTGAGTCATTTCCTCAACAAAACCACTTTACAGTCCTACAGCCTGATTTACAAGCACACATGTCTCTTTCTCAGCATAAAAACCAACCAAAAAATGACTTCCTTCAAGAGAAACATGGTTGGTACTCTTTCCAGCACTCAACTCCTCCCCTTCTCTCCAAAATCTGTATGTAAAACATGTCCCTATTCTACATACAAATTTCCCTTCTTCTCCCTTGATTTCTTGACTCTCACTCTTCCCAAGGGTGATTGTACTTCAACCCATACTTCCTAATAAATATGGGATGCGACTCCTCACAACCACCCTCTTACATGAGTTAAATGATTAGCTTTGGGAACACTCAACAACAATTAGAAGGTTATACACAATCATGATAATTTCAGAATGCAGGTTGGATTAATACCCATGAATAATCCCCCATTGGCCCCCCTCTCTCTTATGGAATCATAGCCCCCCATCATCCTTCATCCCTTTCATATCACAACCAGTTATTGCCAATTTTAATAATAATTTTAATGCACATAATATACCATTCAACCTCTGGCCACATTAAACCAATACATGCTCTTCGCTCCAATACATCGGCTCATCAGCCTAAATCATATTTATACAATTACATTATAATTCACGTGGATTAAAAATGGGGATGTTACATCCCCCCCCCACTTTTTTTTGCGTCGTCCTTAGTCCACAACACCCTACAGGTGTACATTTGTTTTACAATTCCAACTCCTCGACCATTAATCAACATATAACCTCTCCGACCCAAAATCACTGAGGCATTCTAGCCTGAACAAAATTACATAGGAACTTTGGCCCACAATCATATATACATAGACACCTTGACCCAAAACATATACATACATAGGAACTCTGGTCCAAAACCATATATACTTAGGCTCCCTGGCCCAAAACATGTAAGAAAATTTCATAATTCATCATTTTGGAAGCAATTCCAACCAGTAGTCTCTCATTTTCTGGGACCTACATTACATTTATTTGGCTCTAGCTGCAATATTATTCATTCTTTATCAATCCCCACACAATTCCAACCAACAAACTCTTTTTCTCCCCAACCTTCACAACGCAAGGAAGTGTACCCCCTTATTTGCACCACAATCCCATAGGATGTACCACTTCCCTTCCAAGGTTCCAACACAAGGTCGGACAAGAAGTCCCTGAGTTGTGGTTCCAGGAACTCCAACTGTGATAATGGAATCTCCAACTATCAAATAGTTTCAATTGTGCCCCCATGCACAACATCTTGACACAACTCTTGTGGAAGGAAAATGCACATCATGACATATAATCTCATGCAACTATCCATAACAATTAAAACATGACACAATCAACTTAAACATATGTAGCGATGACGAAACAAACACACAAAAACATCCAACCATAAAAAAATAGTGATGTAGAAACGTCATTCAGACACAACAAACAACAACGATTAAGGAAAAAATTAAAATGCAATGAACAAAAATTAACCCATCTTTAAGCATAATTAACACAATGAATACAATCACTTATTCATATGGTTGTTGCTCTATTTCACAAGAAACCACGACAAGAATTTAGCTCACTATTTTTTTTTATGATACACCCTTATGATTTTAACCACCATTTCATATGAATTCTTGAGTCCATTCTCACCCTCCAGGCTCATGCATATCCTTCACTACTACATATTCCCTCGGATGATCAATCATTATACAAGGTGTTCTTGCGCGAGGGGGGCACTAACTCACTACCATATTTTTCACTAGAAATTTGTAACTTGTGGAAATCATAGTGTTCTAGTGTCATAACAGTAGTCTCTTCCCAATCTTCCCAGCTTTAATAACCATCATCCCATCTATATCACACACATACAATCATCATGAGATATCATGATAGCAATTTTACATATATATTTCCAAATCTGTTTTACATATAGGAAACTAAGTTTTCCAAGCATGAGATTTCTTCTCAAGGTGTTTGGCTCTTGCAACAATAGCCATCGGTCTTCCTTATGGGATTACACCATTACCATATCCAAGACTAGCCTTCCTACAATTTTTCTTAACTTTCATTCAACCAAACAATTGTCGGTATTCATGCACATTATCATTTCATTGCAACATTCACAATCAGTCTATGAGGTGATTCTCATAATTATAGTAATCTAAAAAACCCATCACTTCCAACTATTAGTCATATTAAATGGAATGAAACCATTATTCCTCACATATGCATTAGCAACACCCAAAATTTTCATAATGCAGTTAAAAATTATCAATAAATAAACCCAATGTGCCAATGCCCATGGGGACATTTACCCAATGCATCCTTGCATTGATTCCATAATACCATATATCCATGTCATGTCTTCCACCATGTGTTGGAAGTCTAGCCAATGCCTTAACATATTATCCAAGCCCTTCCTTATTATTCGTTCGATTATTTGGATACCTTCCTCTTCAACCCATACACAACACTAGGAACATGATCCCTTAGTGTTATTCAGTGTTGGAAAAGAGGTTGTAGTCCAAACATATGTTATAAAGGGGAAGACCAGTAATTATTTGTATAGAACTACAACCTTTATGTATCCAAACACAACATGACATCACACATGGATTCCTTTATTGGCATTCAATGTTATAGCATGAATATATCTCCCGACTGGACTTGGTTACGATCTCTTAACCAACATAAAATACCACTAATACTATATAGATTCTTTCAAGCATTAAACAAAATTTGTACCTCCAAGGCTCTTCACCTTTGCACATCAATCCAAATATTAATATTAAACTTAGGGAGTTCTTACCTCAATTCCCTTCATCATTTTATGTGATATAAGCAACCAAATGCATATCTGCATGGTTGTTATCAAATTACTTGATGCTACCTGATTATTTGATATTTTTTGGAAGCTCCCCAACTCCCTTCACCAATTCCCTTTTCTCAATACTCTTACCATCCTCCTTTGTCTTCATATGGATGAATTTCATATGAAACAACAACATCATCAACATTGTTTTCAACCATGCTATAATCATTTTTCTTGCATGCATAATCCATCATTAGTTTTATTAAAATATCATAACATCATTATTTCATATATATATATATATATATATCAACATACTGCTCTCTGTCTACAAGCATGGAATGTGCATGTCTAGGCATGTTGAAATTCACCCCTTCATATCAATATGCATCAAGAAACTAATCTCATCATGCCTATTCCATGTACATGTACTCTATCTTTCTTATATGCATCATGCATCAACTCTATCATGCACTCCCATGCACATTTATTTCAACTTTATTTATTTATTTAGCTGTTGTTGTAGATGGTTGTTCTTGAGTTCTTGTAGAAATTATCTACCATGTGCACTACCATTCTACTCACCTTTTCACTATTGGCCCCTATTCTGAACCTTCTATCCAAGCCCCACTTGGCCATTCTGCATTTCCATCCACTAAATCCACTAGTGTTGTCATATCATAATTGTTTTCTTTATGAAGAGAAAACCTATCCCAACATATTTTGGCTATAATTCTCAATATTCATAGTGTTTTAAAATGCACTACTTCAGCTAAACATTAGCACTGCAATCTAATTAACCACTCCCCATTTCCTTGACCAAACTGGTCTTGAAATAGCATTATCATTGATTGGCATTTCAACATTCTAAAATATTTCTTTTATGTCATGTTTCTAATACTCTTTTCCATCTATAATGTTGCTCCATTTTTAAGTACCTCTTTTCACTTCATTGAGTGATTCACTGTGAAGCACTACTTGGCCACTCAATCCCACTCTTATCCAAATGGAATGTTGCACTCCTCCAATTGCACTTGTACCCTGCTTTTGTTGCGCACTCTGATAATAGAGACAACTTTCTTGCTTTATGTACTTTGAGACAAGAGTTTCTAGATCACAACTAACAATCCCTTCTTCTTGCATTCCTATACTTTCAAATAGAGATGAATCATCCACTCCATGAGTCACACCTCATTTCATGATATCCTTTTTTCCTTCTCTTGCATCAAGCTTTGATATCCTTCACTACATTTCTACCTTAATGGATATGGAGTTCTTATTAACTCTCTGTGCATGATTATGAYATTCCTCACCCRTTTCATTCATAACTTATGTGAGAGCCTCTTTTGATTCTCCGTGCAAKCCATTCCTACTCTATAGTAGTTGAATACTAATATTCCTCTACTCTTCCTTAGACATTTGTCAATCCTTTCATCACCTGCTCGACATCCCTTCACTTCCTTTTGCACCTCCTTGATGCTTCAACGAACTGTACAAGATTAAATTGCTTCCCTGTCCAATGGACCCTAGGATTAATCAAGAATAGACCCACACAATTCTCAATTGTGGAATCTTATCCTTTTTCTAGCAATCGTTCACACAACACTCTTCGCTAGAGTCCTCCTTTGCTTATTAATCAATGCCTTGTTAATAAGCTCAACCTATTTTTTATTTTCCAAGATACTGTACTTCAAATGTTCCTCTACACTTATGCATCGGCACTATAATTATTTTTCAGTACTCTTCCTTACCTATCTCACCTCTGGCACTTATCTCTATTAGCTGGGAATGTTTCTTCAAATTTTGACATTATTTGGAAATATCATTACATCAAGTAGTTACATGGCTCATGGAATCCAATTCCATTTATCTTGCAACTTTATGGAGAAATCCAATGCTCCCCTAGATAAGTTAGAACTTTTTTCATGATTTCCTTTTTATTACCTTTCCAATGACTATAATTATGCTTCAATCTGCTTTACGAGCCAACAGTTACGACTTCCTGAAATTCCCATTTTACTCAATGGTGTCCTCCAAGTCCACCAGGAATCTTCCTTCTGATTCCTTGAGAATTATTTGGATCAAAACTAAATT
>SNQJ01S0035396.1:60186-76804 GCA_010110895.2 Picea sitchensis | reverse complement strand
GCTCGTGGGGAAACTGACAACTCCAAGGAATCTTCTAGTAGAAAAAATAGTTCACATCCCCTGAGGAAAAGAAAGAAGAGGAAACATTCCAAGAGTCATTACCCTGAAGAGTTCAAGAAATCCAAACCACCCACTTTCTATGGATAATCTAAGAAGGGGGAAGAAGCTGAAGTTTGGCTACTTGGCTTGAAGAAGTACTTCAGAGTCCATGACTACTTTGAAAATTTAAAGGTTTGAATAACCATTTTTCACCTGAATGGAAAGGCCTCCATTTGGTGGGAGGACCTTGGGAATGTGAAAGGAATCCATGAAAAGGACTTGTCATGGAAACAATTTTATAAATACTTCAAGAAGAAGTATTTGTCAGAGAAATACTTTTATGGGAAGACCAAGGAGTTCTATGAACTCAACTTGGGACAACTCACCATAGAGGAATATATCAATAAATTCCTTGACCTGATAAGGTATGTGCCCTACATCAAATATGAAAAGGTAAAAATGAAACTATTTTTTAGTGGTCTGCCTCAGTCCTTCCGAGACAAAATTGAATTTGATGAGCCAAAAAAATTAGAAGACATTATCCGGAAGGCGAGGCATTGCTATGAGTAGTTCATGAATAAGATAGAACCTCACAAGGACTGGAAGAAGAAAAGTACTTCGGGATTCAAGAAGAAGGGGTTTAAACCCTCAATATTTAAGAGTTATGGGAAAGGTTCTAAGATGAGTATTCTTGCTAAAAGTGTATATTAGCCAAATTTCCCCTCTCATAGTAGAAATAAAACCTTTGGAGTAGCCTCATGTAAGACTGATAACACAAAGAGAGAACCCTTGAAATGTTGGGGTTGTGGAGAGGAACATCTGCTGAGAGACTGCCCATATAGGAAAAAGAACAATAGGAGGGTCTACAACGTCCAAGAGGCTACCACAGTCAATGATGTGGCTAGGAGCATGCCATAGATCTATGCAGCCTTGGAAAATAGACAAGCCGACCACCAAGCTTCAGTGGTGGAGATGGAAGGTATGATTTCCAACCTTCTAGTTTCCATTTTAATTGACCCTGATTCTAATTTGAGTTATGTTTCCCCTCAAATGGTTGAGAAATGTAAATTTCAACAAGTTAAACATGTTAAATCATGGCTAGTACAACTAGCCACTAGAACCAAAAGAAAAGTAATAGAGCTCATACCAGCATGACAATTCGTTATGAGTGGATTTCCCACCCAAGCGACCCTAAACATACTTCCTTTAGGATATTATGACCTGTTGACTAGAATGGACTGGTTGGATGCCCATAAAACCAAGTTGGATTGTTACAATAAAACTTTGGAGTGTGAAAATGAATAAGGGAGAAAGGTAACCCTACAAGGGATTCAAAATATTGTCTAGTGAGACAAATATCAACCCCTCAAGTGAAGAAGTATTGCAGAAAAGGATGTGCTTTGTATGCAATACAAGTGTTGGACTCTGTTGAGAACAACAAACCAATACTAGAGGACCACTCCATATTAAGAGAGTATATAAATGTATTCCCAAAATAGGTACCAGGTCTACCTCCAAGAAGAGATATTGACTTTTCAATAGAACTTGCACCAGGAGTAGTGCCAGTGTCTAGAGCAACCTATAGAATGAGTACAATAGAGTTGGTTGAGCTCAAGCTACAACTAAAGGAAATGATGGAAAAAGGCTACATTCAGCCTAGTGTGTCTCCATGGGGAGCACCATCCTTGTTTATGAAAAAGAAGGATGGCACACTTAGGTTGCACATAGACTATAGGCAACTCAATAAGATGACCATAAAGAATAAGTATCCCTTGCCGAGGATCGATGACTTGTTTGATCAATTAAGGGGTGCTACAATTTTCTCCAATATTGAATTGAGGTCTGGATACCATCAGGTCTGAATTAAGGATGAGGACATCCACAAAACATCCTTTAGGACAAGATATGGTCACTATGAATTTATGGTGGTGTCATTTGGGCTAAACAATGCACCAACCACTTTTATGTGCTTAATGAATAATGTACTCAGTAAATTCTTAGAAATATTTGTATTGGTTTTCATTGATTATATCCTAATCTATTCTAAGAATAGGGAAGAGCATGAAGAACATCTCAAGCGAGTGCTTCAAGTACTAAGAGAAAATCAACTCTATGCTAAGTTTGGTAAGTGTGACTTCTTCCAGAAACAAGTCCATTACTTAGGCCATGTTATTTCTGAAGAAGGAGTGGAAGTTGACCCTAACAAGATCAAAGCCATTATGGATTGGCCTACACCAAAGGATGTATCTGATATCAGATCCTTTATGGGCCTAGCAGGGTACTATAGGAGGTTCATAAAAGGATTATTCAAAATTGGTTGCCAAATCACTTCCCTTCAAAAAAAGGGAGTTAAATGCTTTTGGACATCAGAATGTGAAGAGAGATTGCAAGAGATGAAATACCTTCTAACCAATGAACTTGTGTTGAATATTGCAGACCCAAACAAGGACTTCCTGGTGTGTATAGATTCCTGGAAGGAAGGACTCAAAGGAATCCTTATGCAAGAAGAACATTTAATTTGCTACGAATCTAGAAAATTGAATGAGCATGAAATCAATTATGTGACCCATGACCTAGAATTGGCTACCATAGTGCATGCTTTGAAAATGTGGAGGCATTACCTCCTGGGTAGAAGAGTTGTACTTATGAGAGACCATTGTGGGTTGAAGTACCTGTATGATCAACCAAAACTTAATGCTAGACAAGCTGGATGGATGGCTCTCCTTAGTGAGTTTGATTTTGAAATCAAACATATCAAAGGAAAGGAAAATAGGGTGGTTGATTCCCTTAGTAGAAGTGTGAAAGTGATTCATCTAAAAACTGTAAGAACCTATGAAATGAATGTCAGGGAGAGAGTTAAGAGTGCACAAGAAACATATGAATTTTTCAAGATTGTAAAATCATACTTAGAACAAGAGCCTACAGGGTTGAAGTACGAAGGCTATCAAATGTTGAATGATGGTCTACTAACTTACAAAGGTAGGTTATATATTCTGAATTGTGATGACTTGAAGAGGTTCATGCTAGATAAAATACACAAAATACCATTTACTGGTCATCCTAGCTATCAGAAGATGATCACAACCACTAGGAAATTGTTCTATTGGCCCGGATTAAAAAAGGACATAGTTGATTACTTAGCTAAACGTATAGAATGTTAGTAGGTTAAGGAAGAGCACCAGTATCCAACAGGGATGTTGCAGCCCTTACCAATTCTAGAATGGAAATGGGAAACCATCTCCATGGATTTCATCACATGATTACAAAAATAATCCAAGCAGAAGGTTGTTCACTTCATTCCCGTCAAGTCAACTTGCAAGGCAATAGATATTGCCAGTATTTTCATGAAAGAAATATTTAGGCTGCATGGCATGCCTAAGGAGATCATATCTAATAGAGATACAAAATTTACTTCAAGCCTTTGGAAATATCTGTTTGCGGGTTTTAAAGCTAAATTGTTATTTAGTACAACTTATCACCCTCAAGCTGATGGATAGAAATAAAGGGTGAACCAAGTGTTAGAGGAAATGTTAAGGATGCATGTAATGCACCAGCCTAAGAAGTGAGAATACTACCTACCACTCGTAGGGTTTTCCTATAACAATGGCTATCACGAGCCCTTGAACATGAGTCCATTTGAGGCCCTCTATGGTAGACAGTGCAAGACTCTAATCAGTTGGGATAACCTAGTAGACAGAATTATAGTTGGACCAGATATGCTGAAAGAAATGGAACAACAAGTAATTCAGATAAAGTAGAATCTCAAAGTGGCTCGGGATAGACAAAAAAACTACACAGACAAAAAGAGGACTCCTAGGGAGTTCAAAATAGGGGATCATGTGTATCTTTGAGTTAGACCTAGGAAAAGATCCTTGAGAATGGGAGCTCGTGCCAAGATGGCACCTCGGTATTTTGGACCCTTTGAAATTTTGGATAGAGTTGGACCTGTAGCCTATAGATTAGTGCTTCCTCCCATAGTGAAGGCACATAATGTTTTCCATGTTTCATTATTAAATAAATATATACATGATTCTAATAATATAATTGACTAGTCTATGATTCAGGTGGAACCAGAGGGAGAATTACTTCCAGAACTTCAATGCATAATAGACAGGAAGGAAACCCCACTCAGGAATAGAACCATTGCACAGGTCAATGTGGAGTGGAAACACTTTGGCCCAGATGAGGCTACATGGGAAATGGAGGATGCCATGAAAAAAACATACCCATTTTTGTTTACTTCTAAACATATAGAGCACATCGGCAAATAGAACATCGAGGACGATGTTCCTTTAAGGGGGGGGGGATTGTAATACCCTTGTTTCCCCCAGTTTGTAAATATAACTATAAAATGGACAAAATAATATGGTAGACTAAATATGTGTGAATGTTGGATTTGATGAACCTTTTTGTATAAAAGGTCAATGTATGTATTTTTTGTTATTAATAGAAAATGAATAAGTGTTGCATAACTGCTAAAGGGGGGGGTTTTCCAAGATAAACCATGATGCTATGAGAGAGATGGTGAGGGGAACCAGAAATGGTTAAGATGACCCCCCACCAAACCATTACCTAACTGGATTTAATGACTCGGACTTAGAACATTCCTCTGACCTAGAAATGAATTACCAGTCAGATTGGTAGCTGGAAGAGTCCTCCTCAAGAATTAATGAGGAGATGGGGAAAAGTACCCATCTGTAATACCTCAAGAATTAATGAGGAGATAGGGAAGAGCACCCATCTATACCTGCAGACCTGAACACGAAATGGGATTCAGACCCACACACCCTTGTTGAGGAAGGAAATAAAAGTGGTAAGTCGTGGGCAGAGACATATATGCACGAGGAAGTAGAGTTGAGATATCAATCTCGAGAAGAGAAAAGAGTGCTTGTAGCTCTCTGGTTTGAGGAAGAACTGAGAAATAATCTTGTTCTGGGCATAAGAAGTGGCGGACAAGGTTCTCATTACAAGATGATAAATAAGGCTAACAAGTGACTGAGGAAGTACTCACGACCTCCCTGTTTGGTACGTGAAACCAAGGCCAAGATCCCGCAGGGAGGAGGAGAGTAACCTCCATCCCTGACTATCGCTGAGTAATAAGAAAGAGTCTCTCACATATAATTGTGGTCTAGCTCGGGGGTAATGGTGCAAAATCCATCTAAGATTTGTTACACCCCTATGGTTGGTGGAAATAAGCACCCCTTTTAGTAGTCGCATCGCAATTCTATTTTTCTGATAAGTTTTTTCATACACTATGCATTGAAATGGAAAATGATGAAGAGTATATTTATATGTATATGACTGAGTTCTTTGTTGAATAATTATGGTAGATATATATATTATCTCTCTATGAACTCATTCCTTTGAATGGTCTTCTGCTTGCCTCAACTTAGAAATTAGAGAGTTGTGGGACGTAAGTCTGCAAGAGGGTCGAGGTAGGATTCACTGGAATGTTTAAGTCTCACGGGCTCTAGAACTAACTTTCGCGGGAATACTAATTTTGAACCCTATGGAGGGAGGGATCCTCCTTCAGACCTTTCTTCTGTGTGACCGAGGGCACATGCATGTTTCCTTAACCAATTTACGGTTAAGAGATTAGGGTGTAGCCCACAAGAATTTTTGAAGGACCCATGTGATCAAGGTATGGGAACCCTACTTTGGGCCTGAAAGGAACTAAGTCTTTTGGCTTCGGAACTCTAAGAGTTTAGAGCTCTGGAGTGTTTCGACCTCACCATTTATAAACCAGCCGAAGGCAACTGATGGTTACGGTTATCCACAAGGTTAACCGGCGCCTGGCGGTTTCCCCAATTGGGACATATAGACTTTCCCCACCACTAAACCTTGATCCATTTACCCATCGCAAAGTAACGCGATCCACCGATTCGAGGGTATTCAGGAGACCCCTTCGCCATTGGATCCATGCCAAGGTAACTTCAACAAATTCCTACTCCAGGAGAATAGAGATGTTACATCATCAAACTCCCTGAACATCAAAGTTACAAAGTAAGGAGAGTCGTGGATCTAGGGATTTCATCAAGAACCCCTCTTAATCGTCTGATCATCCAATGGAGGGACCCGCGTACAATACTTCGGCGAAGTCTTTCTTCGAGAGAACGAAGAGGCCATCACGCCAAAACCTCTGAAGGCCAGAGTTGCGAAGTGACGGGGACCATAGATCTAGGGACCCTTCAGGACCACCCTTGACCATTTGATCTAGACCATGGTCAACCTGACGCTGACCACTCCGGGCCTAATGGTTAAGAACAAGCACTTGACGCATGATACTTAAATTTAAGAACATGCACTTGTGTTTCCTCCTTGGAAGTCATAGATTCAAATCCAAAGGGGATAGGATATGTATACCTCTGTAGACTTTAGCAATCTTTAACAATCAAATTGTTGTGCAAAGGGGTTCTTGTCCCACAAACAAGGAGGTCTCTTACACCAATTTTTTTTAAATGAAAATAATTATTGAAAAGTAATATATCATAAACATCAATTAAAATTATTATTATTTTATACACCTAAACAACGACGGTGCATTTCACATTTAACGTTATTTGTTGTGGTGGTTTGACGGTATCATATAAGTGGGCCTAATGGTTAAGAACATGTGTTTCCTCTTAAGAGGTCACAAGTTCAAATCCAGAGGGGGGTAAGGTATGTATACCTCCGTAAACTTTACCAGTCAAATTGATGGGCGGAGGGGAGTCCCTTGTCCCACAAACAAGGGGGTCTCATACACCAATTTGGTGTGGCTTGGTCGTGACCTTAAAAATAGATTATTATTATTATTATTATTATTATTATAAACTACGTTTTTGGCAGCCTTTCACAACATTTTAATGCCATGTTTTGTCGACCTTTCAAGCGTGTTTGGAATTTTAAACATTTTCACATGACCATGTTTTAATGCCATGGTCACATGACCACGTTTTGATGCCATGTTTTGCAATGCGAGGGTTGACCTCTTAGGATTGCTTCTAGCTAATTATAGGGAGCGCCCACACATAAAATATTGCTTTGAGAAACGCACCAAACCCTTCGATTGGATTTGACCAGCCCGAGATTTCAAGAATTGTTTCTTACCCATGAAAAAGGATGTCCATATTTTAATGGATTTGTAAATAATGAATTTAATATAAATGTGTAGGTTTTTACATTGATTTATCACATGTTTAAATTTTGGAAATAAAAATTTAATATAGTATATTTATCAATGTGGATGAAGTTAATTTTAGAATATTTTTTAAGTTATAATGTGATAGAATGTTTTATCATGATTTAAGTTTCATGTATGTAGAATGATATTTTGTTAGGGTTTTATTTAATTCAAATTTCATTTAGTTAGAGTTCAAATTTTCATCGAAATATTAAATTATTGAGAATTTTGAGAAACATATAATTTGGTACTAATTAACATAATTTATATTTGGATGGTATTTTATTTTGTAAATAGATTGGTTGTTTGAAAAATTCATATTAAATTTAAGAGCTACCGAATTTTGTGTTTTATCTAAATTTGATGATGATAATGACAATGAAGACAATTTCATATGAATAGAAATTAGTATTTGTAAAAATTCATATGTTTCATATTATGATGGTATTTTATTTTGTAGATAGATTGATTGTTTGAAATCTTCATATTAAATTTAAAGAACCATCAAATCTTGTATTTTATTTAAATTTGATGATGATGATGATGACGATGAAAATGATAATGGCGACAGTGGCGACGATGATGAGGAGGAGGAGGAAAACGACGATGGTGGCAGCGATGACGACAAGGATGATAGTGATAATGAATAGGAGGAGGACAATGGCAATGACTATGATGATGATGAGGAGGAGGAGTATCAAGATCATGATGTTCAAAGTCCACTAAGACCGAATTTGGTTTATCAAACCTTAAGAAAGGAAAAAAATTAATTGGTTTTCTTTAGAATTTTATTTCTATAATCGAGAAGATTTAATAGAAGCATTCCTAAATCACCATAGTTTTGATGAGTTAAAAGGTTAGGAAGGTTAGTATTGTAACGAATATTTTGAAATTGAGATCTAATGTGGGTGTACACTAGGCATTCTAAGAGAAAGTGATTTTCACCTTCAACCCTCATAGAGTCACAAAGATGACAGATTCTTTCGGCCCACGAGCTTTTAGGAATTTTCCAATGCCCCATTTCACTATGGAGATAGTGAGAGTTTGTTCTTAGTTTAGCAATGTGGATTTTCTTCTTTATGCTAGTCAAAATAGAGAGATACTTCTGATATTCTAGATTAGGGTTGATCACCTCTTTATAGTATCTTATTTTTCTTTTATCTTCTAAATCTCTATCACACAACAATTTCTCCTTAAATTTAAGATGTAATAATAATTTTAATATTATTGTTATTCTGCACAGTAACCTCTTCCCTTATTCCCCAATGATTTATCCAAGACTTGGCATCTTTATGCCACCCCTACTTGAGCCATAGGTGGTTTTGACTGGAAATAGAAGTAATCTTAGAAAACCTCTTTTCTTCCATGTTTTTTATCTTGTTCTTGTACATTAGGTACCTGGTTATAGCCATGCTCTTGATGGGGGAAATACTCACTTCTATAAGGAGGATATGATAGTATGTAGTTAATTTTGAGATTATAAGTTATAAAACACTTTTGGATTTATACTATATTTCTCCATGATTCTCTAGAGATATTGTAGCCCAAAAATTCACAACCATATAAGATAATAGGAGTGACCAGAGTCTCAAAGAGGAGTTTCTTCTTATCCCATATGTAACGTCACCAAAAACTCAATTTCTTTAAGAATAGTTACTATTATCATGTCAAGGACAATTTATTCATCATATCAGTTACACTCGTAAAGTTAGATTATATCAAGAACCATACTTCTATTTAATTATGTCATTTTTATTTTCTCTATGACAGGTTAAAGGCTCAAGTAGCAGACTAATCGACATCAATTTTCGTCCTATCGATGTTCGTCAGTTTCCTCGTGCAACCATTGTTTCAACATGTATATAAATTGTTTACTTTGTTAACTCGAGGGTAAGTTAGTTTGTTACCATTAACATTGTTATCCTTATAATCATTAACCAGGAATCAATTCTTAATGTATTTATACATCTCACGGATATATCACAATTATTGCTTCAATTCCTTGAAGTCCAAATATTGTTCTATATATATATATATATTATAATCATTCTAAACTAACTGTAAACTCTTACACTTCCATGCCACTATTATATATCTTCACCCTTTTATGTGTTAGTAACTCCTTACTTGAATGTAGGGTATATATCGTTGTACCATTGTTCTGAGAGTTTAAAGGTTAGTCGCATCATGGGTTGATTAATCCACAAGTTCAATCCAGTAATAATATATTTCCAACCCCCCATATCGGGTGTAAGGGAAGAGGTTTTGAGAAGGGATAACCATCGAGACAGATAGCCACATGGCCAACCCTCATGTTGTCATGTGCACACCTCCAACTACCCTTGTTACCTCCACTAATGACCATTAACTCCTCACTCGCTACGCTCACCACCTGGATGATATCCCATCGTAACTAATATTATCATCATAGCTCTTAGGTTGGTCGATAGTACATGCCACGCTCTTGGCATGTACCTCTCGTTCGACGTCTCTCCAGGGCAGTCCTTCCAACCACAAAGTGAGCTCATAGTCTGCGTCGTGTGCATTATGGAAACATGGTCGTCACCATCCTTAGAAAACAACCTCACCTTATATCTCTCCCTCTTGATTTCATTTGTCTCCACCAACCCTCACCTACTATGCTTGATCATTGCATCACCTCTTCCTTCCCCCTGCAGAACTCTCTCCTCGACTTCTTCAAGCTATGTGCCCTATCCAAAAACACCATGGCTCGTGGTAGAGGCTATCAAAGAGGAAGGGGTTGAACCCCTTGAAATATCCCCCCTCCCACTGATTCCAGGCTCACTGCAAACACCACATACTCATCCACTTCCTTTGAATCCCATACCCCACCGAACATTCAAGAGAACATCAACCTTATAGAAGCAGACGTAAGAGTTTTACGTAGATTTTTTTCAAATGAGGAAGTCTAGGAGAGGAAACTCAATTCTGGATCCTCAACACTGGTAATACCACATCTCATGTCTCTCACTACATGAGAACACTTGAACTTTATTGGCATATGAAACTCTTGCTTGGGCAAGCCATGATGGATAGGAAGGATAACAAAGAGGAAATTATGCTTCAGTTGGATGAGATTCGAGCACAATTTCAGCTCCAAGATCTCAATATGAATCTCCTAGCCAAGGAGATTGCTGGAATGGACTTCTATATGCTCGGCTTGGATGATGTTCATGCAACTCTGGATGAGGGCCAACCCTCCAATCAACGTTGATGTTTACTAGGTTCTTATTTTTGTGGATTTGTTTGGAAGGCTTCAACATCTCAATCCAACCTCCTTCATAACAATATATTAGAAATTCTCTGTCAATTTTTGTATCAAGCACATAAAGAGATTCACAACTAATTTCTCTAATATTTTTTATGACAAGCATAGGAGATAGTTTATGTTCCAAAATTTACAAGAATTTTTAGTTCAAAAGACTATATTTTCATATCACTGCAGACAATTTGATGTTATGTTGTTGGTTTGGTTTCCCTAGTGGCAGGCCAACAGTACAGTCTAAGTACATTTCAAATTTGGTAATATAATGTCTTTAGGATAGCTTACAAAAAAATAATATATTGCCAACAAAATATATAATACAACATAACCATAGTGTAATATTTATCTCCCATTACATTATTGTATTCGTATAATTCCAAGACCTAATATATATATATTTCTACCATACTTAAGTGGGTTTTGGGATGGATCATCTCCACCTAATCCATAGCTCGTTGATGCCACTGTTCACTAATGGATTTGATACATATTCATCTACCACAATCCTATCTCCTTATCCACTTCGACAAATTCAAGTGGATACTAATACAACACTCTAGTTACAAGTTAACGTAGTGCCATTTGGCTCTACTGTGGAGTATGAATCAACATATATGCATTTACTATCTCCCGTTGGGATTCGATGCCATTAATGGCCATCTACCCCATAGTTGGTACTGTCAGAGTCTTTGAGTCGACTACGACACTTCGAAAACTAAACCCTATCTCACCTTCGTTCATTTTAGAACCTCAATAAGGTATGCTACGAGAGAATCTCTTGTTCCCTTGGACCTAAGAGGTTCTATAACTTCTCAAGGCATCAAATTTGATGGTAATAAATTTCTCTCTCATGCTATTGTTCTTCTCTAAAACTATTAGCACACTTACAATTTTCATTGTATTATTTTTAACAATTGTATTATTATTCATACTAACTCTGTGGTATATATTGGCTGTCATAGGGAAGAGATTTTGGGTCTGGTGACAACCCATTAGAGAAGAATTCATTACAAACTTAGTGTGTGACCACCATTATTGGAACGAGCTATTCAATTCGTAAGTATTTGGTGAAAAACTCACGACCGGATTTCATTATTTTTTACAATATTGCTCACTTGTTTCCTACAGACTTTACCACTGAGTATTTTGTGATTGTACTTGCTTTCCAATGAAGAAGATTCAAGTCGGCCATGGAAGAGCTTGAAACCCTTCAATGGTTTTCTTTCCAAGTCTTCAAAGGTATAGTAGTGTTAAAAATATATTTATAGGTTTTATTTTATTATTTATTCATCAATTCCTCTTCCATCATATGTTGTGCCTATGTCCCTTCGCAAAGAGTCAACATTGGAAAGAATGGGTTCACTCTTACTCATTAGAGTCCAAAATTCCTTTATGGAAAAATATGGAGAGACTATGGTCTAAGTCGATCTTCATCTAGATGACGATGGATTTAAAGGTAACCAATGTATTAACCCCGCCTCAATAGATCATAGAGTCAAAGTCATGCTACACACCCACCTTTCTTTAAAGGACTTGGTCATACAATAATAGGCGACGGTCGAAATCACGACCTATATAAAATATATTGGGAAACTCTTTGTTCAAAGGTTAACACTGTAATTTTTATTTATTTGGCTCCTATACAACATGGCTTATTTTTCATAAACGATTTAGTTTATTTCCAAGTCTTTAAAAAATAGATTACAACACTCTTTTCACAAAGATTTATCGGTTCCTTCAATTATGGTTATTATATGTTAAGTTGGTTATTATTGTGCCTGAGAAGGATTTTCAATGTGGTTTCCTCTCTGAAAAATCCGCATACACAAATATATTTGTATTTTGATACCCCTCTTCATATTTATATGTTAGTATCAAAATATAGTTTCTACTCTATTTGTCTCTGTAAATAAAAGAAGAATGATATATTGTCACTTGCTACTGTTGAAAAAATTAATATTCATAGAGTACCTCTTTTCTTTGTTTATCTCTTACTCATGCACAGAGAGTTATATCTTGAGAAAGAATAATAATAATAACCCGTTAGGGTTTTTGTACTATACTTTAAGAATTTATATTCTTATTTCTAAATAAATACAAAGATTATTGATACTTATTTATTCATCTACTTACAACATACGCTGTTAGAGAATATGCATTATAAGTTTTCAGAGATATTCTCACACACATCATCTACATAATACAAATAGGCAATGTAGCTTGTGTTTACAAGTAAAAGAATAGAATAATGATTCCTAATCCTCATGTGCAATCATTCACAGAAATACTCTAACTAAAAGCTTTCTAGTTTTCTCATATTTCTATTCCATTTTTTTCTTTTAGTAGTAGTTGCATTTCTAATAAAATATTACTAAGAACATATTACAAAATATTAAAGAAAATACAAAATCTTCTTTTGCGTTACAGAAATTAAAATCAGGATAGTACTCAACTAGTTTGAAAGAAAATATCTTAAATCAACTATGATTGTAAACATCAGAACTAGTAATTTCAAGGAATAAAAGATAGGAAAACATATATGAACCAGAAAGAGATACTGCGGAAAAACTAAGGAGAGAATACAACTCCTCCCAACCATAGACCAGAGTATCCAAGCCTCACTTGTACCTATCACCCCCGAGCCTAATTATGTATTCCATAGGAAGCTGAAAATGCCAATAACCTTCTCCAGGTAAATACCAAAACTTGACTCTTTCTCATAACCATCAAGTTCAACCTTGCAAAATACTCACCAATGTCCTGCTTACACCATACCTATCTTTCCTTGTGTCTCCCCAAGAAGAAAATAGATTGCCTAGGTCTTTCCTTTTTCAAGTTAGTCTCCTCCCTAACTCTAGGGAGTCTTGGCCTAACTTCTTTCTAGATTGTTCCCTCACCTCCCACATCCTTGGGAGTAGGTTTACACTTGTCCTTATGGACAAAATTTACCCTGGTGGTTTTTATCTTTTCTTTCACTTTCCCATGTGTTGCAGGGTCTAGTTGACCTTGTCGACTAGACCCGACGGTCGACTTAGACTTTTCAGTCGACCGACATAGTTAGAAGTAGAATTTGATCGGATTCTCTGCTAACCAACTGACGCAGGAACTGAAGCAGTTACAACTTCAGTACTGATGAGTTCTGCTAGCTTAATGTGTGAGGCGAAGCGATTACAACTTCTGATTAGAGGTATAAATAGATAAGCACGTGAAGGCTTAGATAGCTTCATGTGAGAGGTTATATGTAATTGTGTTGTATTGTCTATGATATAATAAAATGACTCTTCTTTGGGATATCATTACTTATAATATTTCTATATGTCCATGTGTATGCATCTCTATAATGACTATGTAAGGTTCTACCGGTAACACACTTTACTTTCCCTCTATGTAAGGTTCTACCGGTAACACACTTTACTTTCCCTTAGATTCCAACATTGGTTCCGTTGTCGGTAGTACTGAACTTGGGCATGTATAATTATACATAAATGCTAAATCAACAAGACATATGTGAGTGGTGGGAGCGCAAAATCAAGAACTACATCAGAAACTACGTAATAAGGAATAACCTCTCTCTAGCCAAATCAAGGTCGCGGTTCTTTTCATAAACGTATGAAAGATTTCTTGAAGCTATCCTAGAAGCATTATTTGAGCACATAAACATATCATGTGATGCGTAGATTGACACCTGACAAGGAGTTAGGCTTGAAATTGATGAACAGAGGAAGAATGAACCTGGACGACTGGCTTGAATGAATTATTGAAGATTATATTTCGTAATAATCCTTGGTAGATCGGATGTCCCTAGAAAAAATAAAAGAATAATTCTACAGTGAATTGCACGACGGATTTTTCTGCATGGTTCCAACACATCTTAACAAATTCCTTCTCAACAAGGGAGTTAGTGATATCATCGAATATCGACCAAGACTAGGCACACCATTACCGAATAACAACTTCCAAGAAAGAGACGAAAGGTGGGAAGCATTTCTTGACGCAAAGTGCAAACATACAAGAGAATCTTGGGATTACTTCTTGAAGAAATAAACATGGCCAATGCTCCCGACTTAGAGTAAGTCGAGTTGGAAATGGGGGGTCGGTCGAGATTGTGAGTTGTCATAAAAACAAGAAGTAGTATTTCCTAAGCCCAAATGGTGTCGAGAGGAAAACAAGCCCATAAGCAATCCGTGGATATCCATAAAATAGAACGGGACAAAAGACAGCAGAAACGAGAAGATCTTTGTAACCAGTGGAACAATAAAAATTCAAATAGAAAGATGTCAAGGGAGGGTTAGCTAGTCCGAGTGCGTGAGTAGTATGAGTCAGACAGAGATCGACCAGAGTTAGCAACAACAACAGCCGTGATGACACCCGAAATATACAACAATGCATAGTTGAACCTCCATCAATTGGTCAACAAAACAGAAAGTATGGACTACGAAGAATCTGGACCAGCTTTATGTATGTCTCCCACACCAGAAACCAGTGCAAGGATAAGAGAATTTCTTCAATAAAGATTAAATATCGATGACCAATTGACAAGATTATGGTACAGAATGGATGACCTTGGAAACCTATGAGACACATTGATTGTCGAGCCTGAATGAAATGAAGTCGACGATATGATTATTCAAATCAAAGACCTCATCAAATCAACCCCCCTGCCACATCTAATCTCGAGAGAAGAAATTAACTGTAATCTGGAAACGACACAACCATTGGAATGACGGTTGGTCGAATACAAAGATAAAATTTCCTCAACCCATTGGTGAAGGTAGCAATAGTTAGTGTTTCTTGCGCTAGATGCAGAAAGAAAATATGGAAAAAAACCTTCCAAGAAACACTACAACGCAAGAAGAAATGACTCAGAAACCAAACCAAGGGTAACACCGAAATAGAGTTTTAGAAATTCAAAAAGTTCGTAAGGGTATCTAGGAAGCAACCTACTCACAGACATCAGATGTCTGGAACCCAATAAAGCAAAGGAACACCAGGAATACAAGATGCAGTTGATTGAGTGAGCAGTGGAACTCCAGGCACAACAACTCAGTCATAAATAATACCCCAAGTTGGTCGACTGCATAAAGATCTTATCTCTTCTTCTTATATACTTCTCTTTCTATCTCCATCTATACTTCTTCATCTACTGTAATTTTGCAAATCAAAATATGAGAAAAAATTATTTTGTATAATCCCCTCCTTCTCAGGATGAGCAATGAATTGAGGTGGGGGGAGATTTTTTAGGGGCTACTCAACCTTGTCGACTAGACCTGATGGTCGACTTAGACTTGTCGGTCAACCGACATAGTTAGAAGTAGAATTCGGTCAAAGTCTCTGCTAACCGAACAACCCGAGCAGTTAAGCAGTTACAACTGTCTGTTAGAGGTATAAATAGATAAGCACATGAAGGCTCATATAGCTTCATGGGAGAGGATATATGTAATTGTGTTGTATTATCTATCATATAATAAAATGACTCTTCTTTTGTCTCTCATTACTTATGTATGTCTATATTTCTATGTGTATTCATCTCTATAATGGCTATGTAAGGTTCTAATGGTAACACTCTTTACTTTCCCTTAGATTACAACACCATGGAATAAATAATTACTCTTTTTATAACTGGATTCTCTCATCAATTTGTCTCTAGTGAATCAAAATAAAATTAAAATAATATTTAAACAAATATTTCTCATCATCAAATGTTTATGATGACATAATGTCAACTTGAGTCTTTCTCAACATAATAATCCAATAATTACAATTATTCAAAATTATTCAAATATTTGAAATGGAGGGTTATTACACCATAGCCAAAGGTCCACTTATTCACAATTGTTTTCAAGTCCATAATAAGCTTTCCACCCTCCATTTATCCTTTTCTTAATGCTATAGTTCCAGCTAAGCTTACAATGAAGATCAATTTCGAGATATTTATATGAAGTCACTTCCTCCAAGTTGTTGTTGGCATACATGCAATTAGCATAAGTGATATTTTTGGATTTAATTATCATAACCTTCATTTTGTTAGTGTTAACATTCATACATGTACTAGAGCACAAATCCTTGAAGATTTTTAGTTTCTTGTAGAGATCATAGGGACTCCTCACCATAAGAACAATATCATCGACGTA
>SNQJ01S0035396.1:37961-48195 GCA_010110895.2 Picea sitchensis | reverse complement strand
TAATGGATTTGGTAAATATTCATCTACCACAATCCACGTCGACAAATTCAAGTGGATATTAATACAACACTCTAGTTAAAAGTTAATGTAGTGTCATTTGGCTCTACCGTGGAGTATGAGTCAACATATATGAAGTCACTATCTCCCATTGGGATTCAATGCCATTAATGGCCCTCTACACCATAGTTGGCACCGTCAGAGTCTTTAAGTCAACTACAACACTTCAAAAACTAAACCCTATCTCACCTTCGTTCATTTTAGAACCTCGGTAAGGTATGCTATGAAAAATCCTCGTGTTCCCTTGAACCTGAGAGGTTATGTAACTTCTCAAGGCGTAAAATTTGATGGTAATAAATTGCTTTCACTCATGCTATTGTTCTTCTCTGAAACTATTAGAAAACTTAGAATTTTCACTATATTCTTTTTAACAATTGCATTATTATTATTCATACTAACTATGTGGTATATATTGGTTGTCACAGGGAAGAGCTTACGGGTCTGGTGACAACCCATTAGAGAAGAATTCATTACAAACTTCGCGTGTGACCACCATTATTGGAACGAGCTATTCAATTCGATAGTATTTGGTGAAAAAATCATGATCGTATTTCATTAGCTCACATGTTTTCTACAGACTTTACCTCTAAGTATTTTGTGATTGTATTTTATTTTCAGTGAAGAAGATTCAAGTCGGCCATGGAAGAGCTTGAAACCCTTCGAGGGTTTTCTTTTCAAGTCATCAAAGGTATAGTAGTGTTAAAAATATATTTATAGGGTTTATTTTATTATTTATTAATCAATTCCTCTTCCATCATATGATGTACCTATGTCCCTTCGTAAAGAGTCGACATTGGCAAGAGTGGGTTCACTCTTACTCATTAGATTCCAAAATCCCTTTATGAAAAAATATGGAGAGACTATGGTCTAAGTCGGTCTTCATTGAGAATACAGGGGATTTAAAGGTAACCAATGTATTAACCTTGCCTCAATACACAACAGAGTCAAAGTCATGCTATACACCCACCTTTCTTTAAAGGACTTTGTCATACAATAATAGGCGACGGTTGAAATAATGACCTATATAAACTCTATTGGGAATCTCTTTGTTCAAAGGTTAACACTGTAATTTTTATTTATTTGGCTCCTGTACAACATGGATTATTTTTCATAAACGATTTAGTTTATTTCCAAGTCTTTAAAAAATACATTATAACACTCTTTTCTTAAAGATTTATCAGTTCCTTCAATTATGGTTATTATATATTATGTTGGTTCTTATTCTGCCTGAGAGAGATTTTCAATGTGGTTTCCTCTCTAAATAATCTGCATACACAAATATATTTGCATTTTGATACCCCTCTTCATATTTATCTCTTAGTATCAAGATATAGTTTCTACTCTATCTGTCTCTGCAAATAAAAGAAGAATGATATACTGTCACTTGCTACTATTGCAAAAATAAGTATTCATAGAGTAACTCTTTTCTCTGTTTATCTCTTACTCATGCACAAAGTTATATCTTGAGAAATAATAATAATAATAACCCATTAGGGTTTCTGTACTATACTTTAAGAATTTCTATTCTTATTTCTAAATAAATACAAATATTGTTGATGCTTATTTATGGGTCTATGTACAACATACGTTGTTAGAGAATATGCATTATAAGTTTTCAGAGATACTTTCACACACATCATCTACATAATACAAATATGCAATGTATCTTATGTTTACAAGTAAAAGAATATAATAATGATTCCTAATCCTTTTGTGCAATCATTCACATAATTACTCTAATTAAAATCTTTCTAGTTTTCTCATATTTCTATTCCATTTTTTTCGTTCAATAGTAGTAGCATTTCTAATAAAATATTACTAAGAACATATTACAAAATATTAAAGAAAATACAAAATCTTCTTTTGCGTTATAGAAATTAAGTATTCAACTAGTTTGAAAGAAAATATCTTAAATCAACTATGATTGTAAACATCAGAACCAGTAATTTCAAGGAATAACATATAGGCAAACATATATGAATCAAAAAGAGATACTGGGGACAAACTAAGGAGAGAATCCAACTCCTCCCAACCATAGACCAAAGTAGCCAAGCCTCACTTTCTCCTATCACCCCTGTGATCCGAAATCGGATCCAGAAGCCTGACAGGGCTTGAAAAATGCTCAAAAATGAAAGTGCTCGGAATGCGACGAAACCTATTCCATTGTGTCCGTCTCGTCTTCCTGATTCCGACGGTATATTTACTTCATCAAACGGGCTCCGTATGAGCAAGATATCGCGTTCTGTCCGAAAAGCCAAACAGGGAAAAAAAAGGGATGACTGTACAGTCCGTACAGTCCACGTGGCATGCTGACTGTGCAGACCGTATGGTCCGTACAGATGACGTGGCAGCTCCATAAGATGACATGTGGCAGCCTTGGGTGACGACACGTGGCAGAGCGTGGTATGCTGATTTGGCGTACGGATGGACAAATGCAGGGGTGACACGTGTCACCACTGTAAGGATGACACGTGGCACGGATGACATTAGCATCTAACGTGGCAGGGATGACGTGGCAAGGTGACATGGTAGTACGACTTTGACATATGGCAGACACGTGGACCAATAGACGACTGACGCGTGGCAGTTTGTGGTTGGTTGGTTAGGTGCCACGTGGCCCAGTCGTGGGCTGCCACGTGGCACCCCGTGATTGGTTTATGGTTTTACGTAAAAGTTTGGTTTTACCATGGGTCGAACTCCTGACTTCACCACCGGGGAGTGGACTGGCAGGACCGGGATAACCACTCGGGCACCTGTTGGTTCTTATATACCATGTGGTAAATAATTTATTTGAATTAATTTAAATGTTTTGTCGGCGGGGAAATGGGTTGGGGCTTAGCCCCAGCCCACGGTTCAACGTGTAACCATACGATCGCAGAGCCAAATAGAGGGGCTTACCACGACGTGGGGGTGTATGTGGATAGGGCTTAGCCCTTGGTCCGCGGGCGGTTCACCATACGACCCGGGACCATATCCAACAACGGAGCGCACGGGTTGTTATAGCCCAAGATTCCATGCCATAAACCACAGGACCAGGAGTTAGCGCCGAAAAGGGGGGTCCATGCATGGGCGCGTGGCCACATGGCCATCCAATATGACTAGGAGCACGCTTATTGGGGGGTTGCACCCATATTATTGTTGGAAAATGGGTTTTATGCCTAAGTTTTGGCTTTTAGTTGTTATTCAACCTATTTTTAGTTGATTTTCTCCATTTTTGGGGGATATTGGGCATTTTTGGAGCCCAAATTTTGGGAGGAAGTTGGAGATGAGAAACCAACTTCAAATCTATATAAACTAGGCCTGTTTGAGGCCATAGAAGTCAGTCAGAGCAGATTTATGCTGAAGAGAAGCCAAGCCAAAGCCATTTTGTTGCAGGGAAGATTTCGAGGAGCAGACGTTGTCGGGCCAATTCTGGGAGCTCCGGACGTCCGTTTTGCGTGACATTTTCTTTGCAGGGTTCTTGAGATCTGAACGAACATGACCAGATTAGTCTTGTATCCATTTGGAATTTTAGTGATGTACTTTTGAGCTTTTGAACAGAAATAAAGAAGCCTCCCCCACAGAGACAAAGGCCCGGAGACGTAGGCAAAAGTTGTGCCGAACTCCATTATCAATCTGCGTGTTATGATTTGCTGTCTATTATTTCATTTCAGATATGCATATGTGTATATGGCTTTCATAATTCCTCTTCTTTCCTCATTCTTTCACTAAGTTTCTCAAATGGTTAATTAAAGCATGCAAAATTAAAACTCAACCATAGTCATTAAAAGATCCTACGGATCACCCTGAGCTTAATTCTTTATTCCATAGGAAGTTGAAAATCCTAATAACCTTCTCCAGGTAAATACCAAAACATGACTCTTTCTCATAACCATTGAGTTCAACCTTGCACAAGTACTCAACAATTTCCTGCTTACACCATACTTGTCTTTCCTCTTGTCTCCCCAAGAAGAAAATAGATTGCCTAGGTCTTTCCTTTTTTAAGTTAGTCTCCTCCCTAACTCCGGGGAGTCTTGGCCTAACTTCTTGCTATCTTGTTCCCTCACATCCCACATCCTTGGGAGTAGGTTTACACTTGTCCTCATGGACAACATTTACTCTGGTGGTTTTTATCTTCTTTTTTTTCACTTTCCCATGTGTTGTAGGGGCTAGTCAACTAGACCCGATGGTCGACTTAGACTTGTTGGTCGACTGACGTAGTGAGAAGTAGAAGTCGGTCAAAGTCTCTGCTAACCAACCAACCCAGACAGTGAAGTAATTACAACTGCCTGTTAGAGGTATAAATATATAAGCACATGAAGGCTCATATAGCTTCATGGGAGATGATATATGTAATTGTGTTGTATTTTCTATCATATAATAAAATGACTCTTCTTTGGGATCTCATTACTTATGTATGTCTATATGTCTATGTGTATGCATCACTATAATGGCTATGTAAGTTTCTACTGGTAACACTCTTTACTTTCCCTTACATTACAACATTGGTTTCATTGTCGATAATACTGAACTTGGGCATGTAGAAGTATACATAAATGCTAACTCAACAAGACATATGTGAGTGGTGGGAGTGCAAAATCAAGAATTACATCAGAAACTACACAAGAAGGAATAACCTCTCTCTAGCCGAAGTAAGGTCGTGGTTCTTTTCGGAAATGTATGAAAGATTTCTTGAAGCTATCCCAGAAGCATTGTTTCGGCACATCAACATATCATGTGATGTGTAGATTGACACCCGACAAGGACTTAGGCCTGAAATTGATGAATAGAGGAAGAAAAAACCTATAGGATTGGCTCGAACGAATTATTGAATATTATATTTCAGAACAAGCCTTGGAAGATCGGATGTCCCTAGACAAAATAAAAGAATAACTCTACAATGAATTGCACAATGGATTTTTCTGCACTGTTCCAACACTTCTTCACAAATTCCTTCTCGACAAGGGAGTTGGTTATATCGTTGAATACCGAACAAGACTAGGCACATTGTTACCGAATAAAAAATTCCAAGAAAGAGACGAAAGGTGGGAAGCATTTCTTGAAGTAAAGTTCAAAGATACAAAAGAATCCTGAGATTACTTGATCCAGATGGATCTCGGTGGCCATCCACCTTTTCCACTGAATCACCATTTTGAGCCTGTGGTTTTGATAAGCTATGGCATTCAACCTTTTGGTGGGGAATGGAATGTAATGTCATCTTCATTTGTTAATTACAAACATCATGTAATGGTGGTATGTACATGACTACAATACGCTAATTCACTAGATCCCATTAGAACTCTGCAGTTAAGCACGCTCGGGCTAGAGTAGTACTAGGATGGGTGACCACCTGGGAAGTCATAGTATTTTACATGGCTATGGAATTTTATAAACTTGGTCCAATTTATCCCACGTGCATCATGGGATTTGTTCTCCTCTCACTCTCTCATATATAATTGAGGTGAAGGAGGCCCTTTAAGCATGCAATGGACTGTGATGTAATTCTTCCTGTTAATGAAGCATAGCCAACATCTCTTTCTTTTTAGAGATAAGCTACCCCATTTTTCCAGTTTGTGTTCTACAATGTTTTTTTATCTTATTCAACAACAGAAGTTGGGTTTCACTGAATTTATGTGTTCTCTTCTATATTTTTGTGTATTTCATTGTTATATCTCGGTTATATTTATGTATTCATGTCGTTCTCAAAATAATGTGGATCACTAGTATGAGAGCAGTCTGCTCCTTGTCATTTCTCAGAGAAGGCCCCCGGCGAGGTCAGGATATAGAGATTTGGGTCTTGAACTATTTTCACTTGAGGAAAACCACTCTCGCTAGCCCAAACGACCTCCCATGGCGGAAGAAAAGAGAGATGACAGAGAAAGAGATCCTTTCAAGATGTTTCTCGAGGAATCCCTTGTGCGAAAAAGTAACGAGATGATGGAAAAAATCGCTCAGATCCTTAGAAAACTACCGATGGCGGCATCCAAGGCATATTCAACACGCAACCATTTCGCAAGTGCGACAACCTTTAAGGTACAATTCAATTTTGATATCCCCTTATTTGAAGGCCATATAGATGCATATGCTATATAAAAATGGTTGAATCTGCTAGAAGGTTATTACTCTGTCCAAAAAAAATTCGACAACAAAAAGATCACCTTCGCACTCCTTAAATCCCTTTCCCATGTCAGAGCTTGGTGGGAAGGTTACTGGGATAGGTACACCACAGATGAATCTACACTATTTGGGAGAGAACACACTTGGGCAACCTTTGTAGATACCCTAAAGGAGGATTTCTATCCTATCGAAAACTATGATGACCAATACATGACATGGACAACTCTGCTTCAGAAAAGAGACCAGACAGTGTCAGAGTACACCAACATCTTTCATACCTTGTGCTCAAATTTGGGTATCAAAGACTTTGAGTGGCACTTGGTTTGGAAGTACCACAGTGGTATACATAGGTACATCCAAACATAGATGGATTCCTTGGACATCTCCTCACTCGGAGTTTCTTATCGATATGTAGTCAAAATTGAGCAGAAATTCAAGCAGTAGAGTAAGTGGGAGAAGCATGGACAAAGAAAGGAAGGCCAACCTCAAGAGAGCCAGTCCCAGATGCAGACAAATAAGGGTAACAAGAATTCTAAGAAAGACACCAAAAAGTGATGTGAGTTCCACAATATCCCTTGGCACAACACTGATGAATGTCACTCAATACAGTCATTGGTGGCCCAGCTCAAAGACAAAGAGTCGAACCCCGACTTGGACCCCGATTCATAAAATAATAAAAGGAGATAGATCATTGATGTAGAACCCACTTCTACTATCGCAACTGTACAATCCAACTAGAAGAGGATCCCGAGGAGGTGGAGCGACTCTTCCATTCACAAATGTGGATGAAGGGGACCCCACTGCATTTTATTTTTGATAGCGTAAGCCAAAGGAACATCATCTCAGTAGAGGTTGTCAAGCAGTTGGATTTGCCAAAAACACCACACCCACAACCATATAACATTGAGTGGCTTCGCTAGGGTTAAGATCTTCATGTCAGCCAACAATGTCGCCTGTACTACGACATCAAGCCCTTCAAGGATGATGTAACATCCCTGGCCCTCCAAACATCGGGTAATGCTACCACATGGAATTTACAACTTATATAACATATATGCATTTTAATCGAATTAAAACACTTAACAAATAATTATTGCCATCATACAGACTTAAATAGAATTAATAGCAATTCATACATGCAACAAAATACATGAAAACATACAAGCATCATAACACATGCATAAAATACATAATTAAGCACAAAAATGATACTTATTTGTTATCTGGAGTAAATCCACCAACTTCATCCAGACCTTCGATGAACCTCCCAGCCTTAGACCGCGTTGCTCATCACTCTCAACAATAGGTCACCCCCGAGCTGGGACTAAACTCCATCGGGCAAGGGAATTCTAGGCTTGGAAAGGACAACAAGGAAGTTGCACAAAAGAAACAGGAAGGATATTGTATCCCAGGAGCCACTTACGCCCACATCTCATAGACCCTCATTCCCCACATGCTTGCTCCACCCCAGGAGAGTACACCTTCACTACTACTAGTCCATCGGCCAGTACACCTCTCTTACCTTGGGCTTCAGCAACAGGCTGGACCAGAAGTATCAGAGTACTATAGCTGCTGCGGGACGCCCTTCTAGGAGAACTCACTTCCCAACAAACTCTCTCTCCTGGGAGAGTTGCTCACAAGCCTGACATCCTGACAGCCTGCTTCTTCAATTCAGATCCTAAGAAATACTACAACAACATTCAACTAGCATACAGGTGACAACAGTAATAGGAACAATTATGGACACCGAAAAATGACAACATCCTAACACTAAGAAACAACACGGGTCAGGCAAACACAAGGCAACAACCCCAAACTGTTAAGGAATGAGCTCGGATTTGTAGTGTGGATAAACCTGGGTTCACAGAACAGACAGTTCGACTTTTCCCTCCCCGACTAGTTTCTTAGATATGTGAGGTTATGCAGAGGAAGACGCAGAGGCCAGACAATGAATCGGGAAATGGTAATTGAAGCCCTTCCCGTGAGAGGTTTTCTCGATCATTCATACCATGCATAGGTAACCAGAGGTCGACGTCCGAGACCAACGAGTTCAGGCGAAGGATGGCATATCAACCAATGAACTACCAGCACGGTTTGACTCACCAGATTAGTGGTTCCAGAGATCCGTGATGGATGCTCCCGGTTCACGGTTAGACAGTGGGTTGAGAATGGAAAGCGAACCCACAACATAGATGACAATTCATATTTTAACTCCATGTGCCTAGGTCGACACTTGTCTTCCTGGAGCTGCATGCGCTCCATTTAGCCTATGTCCCCAGCTACCAGGAACTTAGGATAACAAAACATATTATGTCCACCTTAGTTTTTAGGAAATAATATTAAAATATTATTCCTCTAGAGGTAATCCCCCTACCTTAGCCCCTAGGTGCACATACTTAGCCCCCTCCCTTGCCCAACCTTGTGGAAGCTTATTCCCCCATCACTCTTTCTTCGTGGTCGGTCTACACACAGCGATGTTTATATTTTATTAATGATCTGCATAATCACATATACAAAACATGATCATGGTATTAACATCCTAGGCTCATGGCCTAATCATCACATAAACCTCCTAGCTTATTATAACTCGGCTCACCATCCTAACAAACATGTTTACAATTCATAATTACAATTGGGGCTCTACCGGGGGATATTACAATCCCCTCCCCTTATTTTTGCACTGTCCTCAGTGCAACTTACTTACACATATATAATTCAGAATTTTTTCTAAAAGCTCCAAGATTTAGCTATTGGAAGCCATTATCCAGCTTTAATTTCAAGCACCAATTCTGGTATCCATACTGCAGCTGAAACACAATTTCTCTATTCCCTGGAGTTACTTCAGGAAAGAATTCAACTTATTGTTCCTTGTTACATGCTTCAATTAAACCTCATTGAAAGCACCGAATGGTTGTAGATCCACGATGTTCCATCCATTGATAAACTCTCAATAGTGCTATGACTCCACAGACGTAAACACTCTTCTCGTACACCTATTCATTCGGAAGCAACATTAGAACATACATGCAATATATATACAGGCAATTCTAATAACATTATAACATGTATACAAATTACGAGATACATAGCATACAATGAATAGAGAATTGATACTTATCTTTTGATTGAGAAGACCTTCATATAACCATGGTCTAGGCCAAGGTACCAAACCCCAACAACATTCCAACCAACGGTCTCTCTTCCCCACATGCATGTCCCACCCCAGGAGTGTGAACCTTCACTGTCACACAGTCCATTAGTTGTTACACCTCCCTTTCCTTGGGATTTAGCAACAAGCTGGACCAAAAGTCTTAGAGCACCGTGGCTCGAGGAGTTCCAACTTCCCTCAGAGGTCTCCAATCAGCATCTTCCCTGAGCTACTCTTTGTAGTCAACATTCTAACTTTTGTCAACATCATCTCATCTGCATCACCCACATGCAGTTATCATGAGAAAACATAAAAGAATTTATTTAGAAACTCAAGATTAGTTCAAAGGGAATTCATTCTTTCCCCAAAACATGAAATTCTATTTCATAATTCATCTTGGTTGTTGCCATATTATGAATGCAACCATCCTTGTGGTTTTCCACAGGCACCAAACTGCATACCATTTTTCCTGTAATGTTTCATCTTGCATACAACCAAAAAATTGTCAGTATTTTATGTACATCATAAGTCAACATGTACAACACCTTATGCAATTATCTTAGAATTGCCTGCACCTAGCAATTCAATCACAATTACCAAAAAATTTAACCAAATAGAATGACTCATCATTCTATGCATATGCATGTTCATAATTAATAATAGTAAGTTTATTATTTCAATTTTATGAACATAAAATTTTCTGTAGTCTCTATTCCTATGACTACCTGGCTTGCAACTTTCTTATTGCAATGTTTGACAGTTCCTGAAATGTTCTCAGCTTCATGAGTTGGCAACATTTCAGCCATTAGTATAATTATTTCCATGCCAAAAACATATATACATGCACTCACAAAATGCATTCAACAAAGTGCATTTAAGTATACAATTCCATCATGTATGAGTGCAACTCTGCCCCTTACTAGACATGAGTAC
>SNQJ01S0035396.1:26218-36845 GCA_010110895.2 Picea sitchensis | reverse complement strand
CATAAGTTGGAATTCTGGCCAATGTGTTGACACATTCTCCACACACTTCCTATTGTCTTCCCAATTAATTGGATGCCTTCCTTTTCGACCCGAACACTACACCAAGAATATAATTTTGTGGTGTTCATTAGTGTTAGCAAAAACGTTGCAGCCCAAGTTTTATTTAAAGGTAGGAAGATTTTAGTATCTGTGTGGTTCATAACCTTTCCATATCCAACCAGGTCCTTGTCTCATACATGACTATCTTACTACCATTCATTCCTATAACAAGTTCTTTTCTTTTAATTCTTTGGTTATTACCCCATAACCAAATTTACATGGCATTCTATTGTGTCAGTGTGTGCATTCAGAGGCTAAAAAGATTTGAATTAATACAGGCCTCCAGCCTTTACCACATCTAATGGTATGCACTCAATAATATAATCATGTGATTTTATATAATAACTCTGGCTGAGGAAATGCTTACCTAAATTTCCTTTCAGAAATTATGCAAAAAGAGTAATAAAACTCATACGTGCATGACTTCCATTAATAAATTTTATACTACTTGAATGTCTGATGGAAGTAGAACCTTTCATGCTTATTTTATCAAACATTCTATAACCAACACTTCATCTTTATGTTGCTTCTCTCCTTATGTAGCAACATCATCAACAACACTTGCAAACATGCAAGCATTCTTTCCTCTGGCTGACCCAATCAAGCCATAACATACTTGCTTCCATAGAAATTACAACAACTTCTTTCCCATGTGCAACTTTTCCTTGCTGATCCCAGAAGTCTTCAATTCTTCCTGTATTCCTGAATCTTCTTGTGCTCTCATTGCAGTCACTGTACATGACTATTTTTGTCTTGAGCACTTTCTAGCGAAATCACTCTTGGTTGCCTTTGCATTTATAGTCCTAAACTAAGCTAATACTAACCTTCATCTTTTGTTAATTTCCTGGGTCCAACTATCCCAATCTCGTACTTGGATGAATCAAATTCCACACCAAGTTGTTTTATAGACTCTGGATTCTTCAACATCCAGTTACTCTTCAGGATTGAACTTCTTCAGCCCTTTTCTGATGGAATACTTTAGTACTTGAGGTTTTCTTGTCTCTGCTTCGCTTTTGCTAGCTGGACATATATCTCATGATTTCTTCTTCCATTATCTTAGGATGTTCATGGACTTGACTCCATCTAAGAGTTTTTCCTTGTCTACTTTTCATACTTGCCAACACATATTATGTTGATTATTAATTTTCAGTATTCCATTATTATTTGGATTCCTCTGATTCAACTTCTGCATGAACGAATTATAATTCCCTAAAACCTTCCTTCCTTATTCCCATTCTTTGCGTCTCCATACGAACTTATGGTTCATGAATTATCATGTATTGCAGATAGCTTTCTCCACCTAGCATTCACATTTGATGTGCAAGGATTGTCACCTGGACTGACTTCCCCAAACAAGAATCCCATTAGGGGTTTCCATGTTGCTTATCAAACCCAACATCTGATCCCACGAATTCTGAAAAATCTCAGATGTAGAATAAATTTTTTTCCCTATATTTCTTCTCTGATGCACTTCTTGTGCAATGATCTCTATTCTCTGAGCTAATGGATATTAGATATTTTTTTGACCCTATCATAAGGTTCCCAGGTCTTCAGTACCTCCCTGATACAGGTTTGAACCAGACGAAACCTACAGGCTTCCTTCCTAACCCCTTTTTCCTTCTTTAACACAGTTTTCGGGCACTAGCCCCCATTTTCCTTGGGCCCTTAATTTGCATAGGACCATGACTGTGACTAAGTGCTAAATCAATAGGTTCTTACTCGAGTGTTTGACTTCATGAATTTTCAAACACAACCCAACAATCTCACGGAGTTCTGGATTACTGAACTCGCGAAGTAGAGTGGATCAACAGTGTGCGTCTACCCAACATCCAATGTTCGACACTCACTATGGAACCTCAGGCGTCTGAGTTCCGAGACTTTGGAGTTTCGGGACTTATGGAGATACCGCTACAAATATCAACGGTCCTTGTTGATTTGAGATCAACAGTCCTCGATTACTTTGGGACTTTGGGTCTTTCCAACCAAGACCAGATCAAGGGTATTTCGACCTCCTCCTCGATCAACAATCGAGATATCTTTCGGGAATTCAACGCTTTCACCCTTTTTTTCCTTCGGAGTGCTCTGTACCTGGAGTTCCATATCTGGTGCCATGCATCCACTTTCAGATAAACGACTATCCAACGGAGTGAGTCTCTATCTTCCACGTGTCTCCTCGCAGATCAACGATCCATGTTCCTTCCTTCGGATCAATGGCCCTTAGATGTTTCGGGCTTCGGCGCTTCAGAACATTTTGAAGAAAAAATTTACAAAAATATCGTAGTATGATTCTCCAAAGTTTGCGATCAAGTGACACCTGTCTAACCCAGATCAACAGATCCCAGATGCTTCGGCTATTCGGGCTTCGACGATTTCAAACTTTCATCCTTCAAGATCTCCAGGAGTGTTTTCACCTAGATTTCATGATATGGTTACACGTGCCCTCCTGCACGATCAAGGATCATAAGTGGCTTAGGCACTTCGGGTATTCAGAGATTTTGTATCTTCCCCAACCACAAACTTTTGAAGTGGTTCTCTTCGGAGTTATGGATCTTTTGCCACCTATCATCCTTTGGATCCAACAATTGCTGGTCCTTCGTGCTTAGATCCAACGAATGGGATTTGTTCCTCCTCAACGCTCTCCTTTGATTTCTTGGACATGGATCTAATGGTCCAGGATCCTCCCCACAACAGATCTGATGACTTCTATCGCTCCTCCTCCGGAGCTTTTAACTCCTTCCAACTTGGAATATTTTTTGGATATTCAAAGGTTTCGTCCTTTGAAATTTCTCCTGCAAACCCGACTATATTGGGTCTCGATTGCATCTCTCCTAACGCTATCCCTCCTGAGCTTTGGGACTTGGAATAAGCTCGAATCCTATGCACTCCTCATTTTATATCTTCTGAGATTTTCAATTTACTCAGTCTCCTAAGGGTCTCATCCCTTTTGTTTCGTTTCAAAGGAAAACTCCATGCCCTCCTGGAAACTTTCTGCTCAAAGCACACCTTGTTGAGCATTTTCTATAGAGTGTTCAACAACTTTGTGAGTATCTTCCTCTGATACTCTTCTCCCTAAACTTGATGAAGATTTATCTCTATGCACACTTGCACTCACTCGATGCCCGCCTGGCAGAGACCTACAGAGTTCTCAATGACTCTATCTCTATCTTAACTCAACACAAAGTTCTTCTTGTGCACTCCTTGCACTTTTGTTGATGAAGGTTCAATGATATATCTCTTGATATTCACTGAGGTTAACTTACCTCTATCAACTTACTCGTTGTGGAAAATGTGCACTGCTTGCACTCGAAAACTCAAAGAAGAGAAACAATTGAAACTTATTCAATACTTCACTAGTTTACGCATTCAAACCAGTTAATCTCTTAACATTCCCATGTCACCTTTGTTGACATCATTACATCACATCACTTACATCTTCCAATTGCGGGGGCATGCAATGGTGGTTTGGAGCAACCTGCCTTTCATCCCATAATTCTTCTTACATTGACACATAACCCCTTGGTGAAACCGTGGTTTGGATTGCGGGACTGCCTTGGATAATTAACTTTCGTGCAACTTGGGTCCCTGCAATGCCTTCTATCTGTTGATCTTGATGTATCGTGATCAACGCCACTGTGGGTCCTCTGACATTTAACTACATTACCAAACCTCGGCCCCACTAACCATGCTCATACAAAATACCACATGGTGGAATACTAGCGGCTAACACGTGGCTCAGTCAGATGAGTGACACGTGTCATGTTCCATATGACATTTCAAACTTCTATGAGTTCAAAACCCACTGACATGTGGCACACAACCCATGTGTCCACGTCAAACCAAGTGACATCACCATGCCACATCACTTTGGAGTTTTGGGCTTCCACCTTTCTCTTAGTTTACATCAACTTCACCAAAGTCGCGAAGTCCGAAAGGCTTCCAGGATAAATCTTCTACACCTTCTCCAGATCTGACGGTTGTAAAGGATTTCTCTTCCTTCCGAACAGATCCTATGGCACATAACAGACTCTGTTACTCTATGGATTTCCAAAGGAATTCACGGCTAACTACCTCACAACATTACTAGATCTGACGGTCGTGAAGGATTCTCCTTCTCCCAAACAGATCCTAAGGTCCATATTACTCTGCAACCCAATACCACTTTTTTCATGGTTTTATGACACAACTACTCTTCCTGAGCTTCGTAACATGACCAAGGTAACTTCTTGGCACTCAGGAAGGTTTTGAGGTTCGAAATTGGTCCTCCAGACACAATTTCCTCTTGAAACCTTGGGTCCAATGACCACTTATCCATCCCATTCAGGCTCAGTGTTTGAAAACTTGGCTCTGAACTCGAATTTTGTCTACTTCAACAAAAATTATTTCTGAAACTTTTTCTTCAACTACCACTAACATGGCCCATATAGGCTCAGTGTTGTAACCATGCTCTAATACCATATTGTAACATCCCCGGCCCTCCAGACATCGGGTAATGCTACCACGTGGAATTTACAACTTATATAATATATATGCATTTTAATTGAATTAAAACACTTAACACGAAATTACTGCCATCATACAAACTTAAATAGAATTAACAACAATTCATACATGCAACGAAATATATGAAAACATACAATCATCATAACACATGCATAAAATACATAATTAAGCACAACAATTATACTTATCTTTTATCTGGAGTAAATCCTCCAACTGTGTGCAGACCTTCCATGAACCTCCCAATCTTAGACCACGCTACTCACCACTCTCAGCAATAGGTCACCCCTGAGCTGGGACTAAACTCCACCCAGCAAGGGAATTCTAGGATTGGCAAGGAAAACAAGGAAGTTGCACAAAAGCAACAGGAAGAATATTTTATCCCAAGAGCCACTTACACCCACAACTCACAGACCCTCATTCCCCACATGTCTGCTCCACCCCAGGAGAGTACTCCTTCACTACTATTAGTCCATCGGCCAGTACACCTCCCTTACCTTGGGCTTCAGCAACAGGCTGGACCAGAAGTCTTAGAGTACTATAGTTTTTGTGGGACTCCCTTCCATGAGAACTCACTTCCCATCAAACTCTCTCTTCTGGGAGAGTTTCTCACAGGCCTGAAAGCTTGACAACCTGATTCTTCAATTTGGCTCCTAAGTAATACTGCAACAACATTCGGCTAGCATAGGGGTGACAGCAGCAATAGGAATAGTTATGGACACCAAAAAATGGCAATAGCCTAACGCTAAGACACAACAGGGCTCAAGCGAACACAAGGCATCAACCCCAAACAGTTAAGGCACGAACTCAGATTTGTAGTGTGGATAAACCTAGAATCACAGAACACATAGGTCGACTTTTCCCTCCCCGACTGGTTTCTCAAACGTGTGAGGTTATGTAGAGGAAGACGCAGAGGCCAGACGAAGAATCGAGAAATGGCAAGTGAACCCCCTTCTTGTGAGTGGTTTTCTCCACCGTGCATACCGTGCGTAGGTAACCAGAGGTCGACATCTGAGACCAACGAGTTCATGCGGAGGATGGAAAATCGACCAGCAAACTACCAGCACGGTTTGACTCATCGGATTACTGGTTCCAGAGATCCGTGATGGATGCTATTGGTTCACAGTTAGATAGTGGGTCAAGAAGGGCAAGTGAACCCACAACACAACTGACACTTCAGCTTTTAATTGCATGAGCCCAGGTCGACACTTGTCTTCCTGGAGCTGCATGTGCTCCATTTAGTCTACATCCCCAACTACCAGGAACTTAGGATAACAAAACATATTATGTCCACCTTAGTTTTCAGGAAATAATATTAAAATATTATTCCTCTAGAGGTAAGCCCCCTAGCTTAGCCCCTAGGCCCACATTCTTATCCCCCTCCCTTGCCCAACCTTGTGGAAGCTTAGTCCTCCATCACTCTTTCTTCGTGGTCGGTCTACACGCAATGATGCTTATATTTTATTAATTATATACATAATTACATATACAAAACATGATCCTAACCTTAGCATCCTAGGCTCCGAGCCTAATCATCACATAAGCTTCCTATCTTATTATAACTCGGATCACCATCATAACAAACATGTTTACAATTCATAATTACAACTGGGGCTCTACCGAGGGATATTACATATGAGGTATTATGTGATGTTTCCCCACTAGAAGTCTGTGATGTTCTATTAGGCCAACCATATATGTGGAGGCGTCATGCTATTTATGAGTCTTGACCCCATAGCTTCATTGTTACTCTGGGGGGTCAACTATACATGATACCAGAGGTAGTTTCAACTATTGTCCCACCAAAACAATGCCATAAAGTAATCTCTCATACTGCAAAGTTTAGCCTCTTCACAATCCGATCAGAAGGTGAACAGAAGGACACTGAAACCATTGCAGCCTTAGCCCAAGACCTTTCTATCCAACAGAAGAAAATCGACAAGATTGTAGAAGAGTACCAAGATGTTCTTGCTACACCTATGGGGGTGCCTCCACACTGCCCATTCAAACTAGGTTATAATAGAACCCTTCATATTCTTCATGTTGCATCTTCACTGACAGATTCCTCGCACACTCAGGTAGATCATGTAACTATATTGGTTGAATGGATTCAACCCCTCTAGCAACATTTTCAAGACAACCTTTAATAAGCTAAGCATGACAATTTCTTCAGCAAGGCAAGCAACACACCAATCTTCAGATCTAGTAGAAGTCTCCCTATATCCCAAGGGAACTTGACGCAATGGGGACCATTGCTTCCTAAGGGGGGATGAATGATCTATATGGATCTTGGTGGCCATCCACCTTTTCCACTGAATCACCATTTTAAGCCTGTGGTTTTGATAAACCATGACATTAGCCATTTTGGTGGGGAATGGAATGTAATGTCATCTTCATTTGTTAATTGCAAACATCATGTAATGGTCTTATGTACATGCCTACAACATAGCGTTAATGCACCAGATCCCATTAGAAATCTCCAGTTAAGTGCGCTCGAGCTAGAGTAGTACTGGGATGGGTGACTGCCTGGGAAGTCCTAGTATTTTACATGCCTATGGAATTTTATAAATATGGTCCAATTTATCCCATATGCATCATGGGATTTGTTCTCCCCTCA
The DNA here is from genome assembly GCA_010110895.2 of Picea sitchensis. Taxonomy (NCBI): domain Eukaryota; kingdom Viridiplantae; phylum Streptophyta; class Pinopsida; order Pinales; family Pinaceae; genus Picea; species Picea sitchensis. Next base: position 29,632 of record SNQJ01S0035396.1, on the reverse strand, counting down.
CTCTCATATATAATTGAGGTAAAGGAGGCCCTTTAAGAATGTAATGGAGTGTGATGTAAAGCTTCTTGCGAATGAAGCGTAGCCAACATCTCTTTCTTTTTAGAGATAACCTACCCCATTTTTCCAGTTTGTGTTCTACAATTTGTTTCTATCTTATTCAACAACAGAGGTTGGGTTTCACTGTATTTCTGTGTTCTCTTCTATATTTTTGTGTATTTCATTGTTATATATCGGTTATATTTATGTCTTCATGTCCTTCTCAAAAGAATCTGGATCATTACTTCTTGAAGAAATAAACATGGCCAATGCTCCTGACTTAGAGTAAGTCAAGTTGGAAATGGGGGGTCGGTCGAGATTCTGAGATGTCATAAAAACAAGAAGTAGTATTTCCCAAGCCCAAATGTCATTGAGAGGAAAACAAGCCCATAAGAAATTCGTGGATATCCAGAAAACAGAATAGGACAAAAGACATCAGAAATGAGAAGAAATTTCTAACCAATGGAACAATAAAAAGTCAAATAGAAAGATGTCAGGGGAGGGTTAGATAGTCAAAGCACGTGAGTAGTCTGAGTCAAAAAGAGATTGACTAGAGTTAGCAATAGCAATAGCCACAATGACACCCGATAGATACAACGATGGACAGTTGAACCTCCATCAACTGTTTGAAAAAATGGAAAGTATGGACTATGAAGAATATGGACCAGCTTTACGTACGTCTCCCACACCAGAAACCAGTCCAAGGATAAGAGAATTTCTTCAACAAAGGCTAAATGTCAACGATCAATCGACAAGATTATCGTACATAATGAACAACCTTGGAAACCTATGAGACACATTTATTGTCGAGCCTAAATGAAATGAATTCGACAATATGATTATTCAAATCAAAGACCTCATCGACTCGACCCCCTTGCCACATTTAATCTCGAGAGAAGAAATTAACTATAATCTTGAATTGACACAACCATTGGAATGACGACTGGTTGAATACAAAGATCAAATTTTCTCAACCCATTGGTGAAGGTAGCAACAATCAGTGTTTCTTGTGCTAGATGCAGAAATAAAATATGGAAAAAACCTTCCAAGAGACACTCCAACGCAAGAAGAAATTACTTGGAAACCAAACCAAGGGTAACACCGAAATCGAGTTTTAGAAAGTCAAAAAGTTCGTAAGGGTATCTAGGAAGCAACCTACTCACATGAATAAGATGTCTGGCACCCAATAAAAAAAAGGAACACCAGACATACGAGATGCAATTGATTCAGTGAGAAGTGGAACTCTAGGCACAACAACTCAGTTATAAATAGTACCCTAAGTTAGACGGTCACATAAATATCTTGTATCTTCTTCTTATGTACTTCTCTGTCTATCTCCATCTATACTTCTTCATCTATTGTAATTTTGTAAATCAAAATATGAGAAAAAAATATTTTGTATAATCCCCTCTTGCTCGGGACGAGCAAGGAATTGAGGTGGGGGGAGATTTTGTAGGGGCTAGTTGACCCTTTTGACTAGACCTGATTGTTGACTTAGACTTTTCGGTCGATCGACATAGTTAGAAGTAGAAGTCGGTTGAAGTGGCTGCTAACTAACCGACCCGAGAAATTAAGCAACTACAACTGCATGTTAGAGGTATAAATAGATAAGCACATGAAGGCTCATATAGCTTCATGGGAGAGGATATATGTAATTTTGTTGTATTTTCTATCATATAATAAAATGACTCTTCTTTGGGCTCTCATTACTTATGTATGTCTATATGTCTATGTGTATGCATCTCTATAATGGTTATGTAAGGTTCTACTAGTAACACTCTTTACTTTCCCTTAGATTACAAGATCATGGAATAAAGAATTACTCTTTTTATAACTGGATTCTCTCATCAATTTGTCTCTAGTAAATCAAAATAAAATTAAAATAATATTTACAAAAATATTTCTCATCATCACATTTTTATGATGTCATAATGTCAACTTGAGTCTTTCTCAACATAATAATCCAATAATTACAATTATTCAAAATTATTCAAATATTTGAAATGGAGGGATATCACACCATAGCAAAGGTCCACTTATTTACAATTTTTTTCAAGTCCATAATAAACTTTCCACCCTCCATTTATCCTTTTCTTAATGCTATAGTTTCAACTATGCTTGCAATGAAGATCAATTTCGAGATATTTATATGAAGTCACTTCCTCCAAGTTGTTGTTGGCATACATGCAATTAGCATAAGTGATATTTTTGGATTTAATTATCATAACCTTCATTTTGTTAGTGTTAAAATTCATACAAGTACTAGAGCACAAATCCTTAAAGATTTTTAGTTGCTTGTAGAGATCATAGGGATTCCTCACCATAAGAATAATATCATCGACGCAAAGAAGAAGGATGATGACTATACCAATAAGAGTTGGGTCGACACAACCCGCTTCTTTCAAACAACCCTCTAACTTGTCAATGTATATGTTGAAAAGGATAGGGAACACGAGACAACCTTGTTTAACTCCTATATTACAATTAATTTCTTCTTACTAGCCCTCGATGTTCCTAAACTTGGAAATAACGTTCTTGTACAACCTTATTATAACAACTCTCAACTTGAAAGGAACTTTTATCTCTTCTAACCTAGTCCAAAGGTTAGTCATGGTCATTGTGTCGAAAAATTTTCTAAAGTCAACAAAACAACATAGGAGATTGGATTTATTATTGTGACACTTGATCCAATTACCCATACACATGTTATTTTACACATGCAATTTAAAGAGATAAGTCTTCTTCATTTTAAAGATCTATTGGAAACATATTCATTCCATTTTCAGATCAATTACATTAGAGGGTTTATTCATGATCAACTCTTTGATATACAATATTTTCCATCCACAGAATAGATTGTAGACATATTTACCAAATACTTCACCAAGTAGAAGTTCATAGAGTTATGAGATCAGTTGAGAGTGAAGGAGACATCTACTTCATAGAACGATTCTTAGTCTAATCTGCACTATCCTCTTTGGGATGGGGGGGGGGAGGTTCTTTCCACTGGGTCTTCCCTATTGCCTCGCTTATTTGGGGATTTTTTTGTACTTGGGTACCTAACATGGATTCATATTAATGGCACCCAATTTTTCCATACGTCATATTCACCTAAGTTAGTTTTAAGGGGGGGCGTTGGTGTACATGCATCATTTTCCCTCACACACAAAATTTTATCTCTCCAAGAGTGCACTTGAGATTCATCCCTAAATTATAGGGATTTATCTTAGGAAACTTCCACTTTTCAAGGGATATGAGAACTCATTTCCTTTCAGGTTGGTTTATGTTAAGGAGTCCATGATCAGTCTCATAGTACAACCCGATGTTGTTAGAGTGAGATGGATTGATGCTTTGGGTGCCTTGGGTGGAAAACAAGGT
>SNQJ01S0035396.1:4499-23647 GCA_010110895.2 Picea sitchensis | reverse complement strand
TCATGTGACATGCATTGGAAAAGATCTCGAATCATTTCATATCAAAAAACCCTGACCTGTGCAAAAACTCGCTCAATTCTGGACACACAGGCTTTCGGTGGTTAACTGGAAAGATTCTGTGCGAATTTACCACCGAAAGCGCAACTTTCGGTGGTTAATGAACAGTCGTCCTGTTCGCCTAAACCACCGAAAGTCAGAATTTCCAGCAAAAGATGCCTTTGGTAAAAATCAATTTTCTCAGCCGTGGAATGTCTGTTTTACACGTTCAAATAGTCGATTTTTAACTACAGATCATAAGATTTCCAATGATGCAATAAGATTTGGATTTGGAGCTAGGGAAGCTGGAAAATTTTTCCCTACAAGATTAGGCATCTTTCCTTCAAAAATGCCGGTGTGTTTTTGAGAGTTAACACCAGGGTGCCCTGCATAAGGCACATTATGCATTTCATGCAAAATCATAAGTTTCACGTCCTGGACATTAGGTACATAAATTATGTTCTTGTACTTAAGTGTTCCATCGGTTTCCAATTTATAATTCTCCACTTTTTGTGGCATCTTACCTTGTTGTAGCTTTGCTACCAAATCCTTGTACTGCAAATTTGTATTTGCAACCTTTTTAATTCCACCCTTTATATCAGTCTGGCACATGCTAATGGTTGTAGCATGTAATTCATGTACTCTCCTGTTGAGTGCATCGACCACTTTATTCTCCTTCCCTTTGATATGCTTGATATCAAAATGGTACTCACAGAGAAACTCTAGTCACCTACTCTGCCTAGAATTCAAGGTTGGTTGGTCAAACAAATAATTCAGATCGTTATTGTATGTTCTCAGTTCGAACCTCCTTCCCATGAGGTAATGCCTCCATTTATTTAGAGCGTGTACTATGGATGCCAAATCCAAATGATGAGTTGCATAGTTCCTTTCATGCTCTTTCAGCTTTCTGGATTCATAATAGATTATGAATCCATTCTAACTATGGACTCCTCCCAGTCCTTCTTTTCATGCATTAGTGCACACCACGAAATCTTCGTTTGGATTTGCAATCCTTAAGATTGGAGCACTGGTTAATAGTTGCTTAAATTGTTGAAAGATTTTCTCACAATCATTTGTCCACTGAAACTTTTTCTCCTTCCTTTGCAAGGAAGTGATAGGGTGAGCTATCCCCGAGAACCCTGTGATAAATCTTTTGTAATATCTAGCTAGACCCATGAAGGATATGAATTCTGTCACATTCTTTGGTGCTGACCATTCTATAATGGACTCAATCTTCTCAGGATCTACAACTATCCCTTCCTTCGAAATAATATGCCCCAAGTAATGGATATACTCCTGATAAAATGAGCACTTTCTCTACTTGGAATATAGTTGGTGCTCTCATAGCACCTGTAACACCATCATAAGATGTTGTTCATGCTCTTCCTCTGACTTGGAATACACCAGAATTTCATCCAGGAAGACTATGACAAACTTGTCTAGATAGTACCTGAATACACCATTCATCAAGCACATAAAAACAACAGGTGCATTCGACAACCCAAACGGCACCACTATGAACTCATAATGACCATACCTTGATCTAAAGGCGGTCTTCCTGATGTCTTCATCTTTTATCCTTACCTAGTGATATCCTGACCTGAGGTCTATCTTCGAAAAGATCTTCGCATGCTTCAACTGATTGAAAAGGTCATCAATCCTCGACAGAGGGTATTTGTTCTTTACAGTTACTTTGTTCAATTATCTGAAATCGATACACAATCTCAACGTCCCATCCTTCTTCTTCACGAATAGGATCGGGGCACCACAAGGTGACACACTTGGGCATATGTACCCCTTCTTCAGAAGATCTTCAAGCTATAATTGCAACTCTTTTAGCTCTAGCATACTCATTCTGTAGGGAGCTTTTGACACTGGAGTTGCTCCAGGCATCAAATTTACTGAGAAGTCTATATATCTTTTCGGAGGTAGTCTGGGTATCTCCTGAAATATATCCTCAAACTCCTTTAGTACCGCATGGTCTTCGATCTTTGAAACCTTATCCTTAGGTGTTTCCTCCACATGGGCTGCAAATAATTGACAACCTTTTCTGTAGCACTTCTTCAACTACATTGTTGAGATTTCTCTGATAGAAACATCTCTGGGAATTCCTTGGACTGTTTTCTGATTCCCTTTCTCATCTAGGCAAGTGAATGCCTTGTTACGACAATCCAAGATGGCATGGTGTTGATCCAACCAATCCATCCCAATTAGAAATTCATAAGAACCTAAAGGCATAACATTTAATTCATCCTTTGTGCTCAGTCCATTCATGTCCAAAGGACATGACTTAATCAACTCAGTGACTTTCCTCTTGGTTCTTGTAGCCAGTTGCACTAACCAAGACTTTTCATGTTTGCTTCTCGACAAATGAAAACTTTCCACCACTCTAGGATCTATATAACTATGGCTAGCCCCTGAATCAATTAAAATAGTAAAGGGTTGATTGTTAATCATACCTTCCATTTCAATCATGTGCGACTGATATTCAGCTTGCTTGTTGTCTAGGGCTGCACAGATCCTTGGCATTCTACTTCCCATGTCCTCCATTGTTTCAGCTTGCTGAACATTATGGACAACTCTCACTTTGTCATTTTTATGGGGACAATCTATGTACTTGTGGTTCTCTTTACATCCCCAACACTGAATGGGCTTCTGTCTTGGATTTTGTTCCCTACATCAACCATTCTCATCTCTCTAAACGATGGTTTTCCTTGAGGATTGTTTCTAAAAAAGGAAGGTTTGTTTCCCTTTTGCCTCTGCTCTTTCTTAAACTTCTTCTGGTCATCCCAAGCCTTCTAGAAAGTAGGCTTCTCTCTTTTCTACTCATATAAGCATTTCTCTCTTCTTATCATTTCTTCCATAGTTTTTGGGTCATCATATTGGATCTTGTCCCCAATGGAAGGTGGCAGTCCACTCAGGTACCTTTGAATATTGACAGTTTCATCCTTGATGAATGGAACATACTTCAGTAATTCCAAAAATCTTCACTCGTATTCATCAATGGTCATGTTGCCCAACTTGAGTTCAAAGAACTCTTTCATCTTTCTGTCGTAGTATCTTTTAGTCAAGTATTTCTTCTCGAAATACCTCTTGAATTCCTTCCAAGTGATATATTTCTCTCTAATGTGTTGCACCTGCACAAGCTGATCCCACCACATGGATGCCTTTCCCTTCAATTGATACATTGCAATTATTCCTTCTGCATGAGAGGAATAATTCTGTAGTTGGAAATATTTCCTCATGCCAAGCAACCATGTTTCAACATATTCCTCCTTCTTATGCTCTCCATCAAATGTAGGTGGCTTAATCTTATTCATCTCTCCCTTCAATTCATCCACTCCCGATCTCCTGTCCTTTCTGGTAGGAGATGGGTTGGAACTACTGTGTGTCCTTTTCTTGGAGCGACCTTGGGAGTGATGATGGTGTCTACCCACACTCCTTGACCTTCTTCCCTCAGAAGTCTGGTGACTCCCTGTTCTGCTCGAGTCGCTCTCCTTCTCCAACTTCTTCTCTATTCTCTCCAAATTCCTTAACATCTTTACGTTAAATTCACCTTGTTTTTCCTGAGCTTTTCTGAGCTTTTTTCTATCTGCTCGGCGGGTTTGGGAATCTTTCAACAATTTTTCAATGATTTTCATCATGTTTCCTTCCTTATCTATCTCTTCTCCATGCACATTGGATTTCAATCCTTCAACTCCCAAGTGAACATCCATTCGATTTGCTTTGTCCTTGGAACTGGAAGTAGTCTGTGCCCTTTCCATTTGTTTTGCACTCAGTGGCAATTCTACTCAGTTATGGCACTCGCTAAACTTCTGCAAACACAATGTGCAGACAACAGGAATTTTTCAGGTCATTAATCCTTAACAAATTCCACAGCATTCAAAAACAACTTGATTCAAGAAAACGTTCGGTTTCCATGAATTTTCCGAGCTCTGGTCGGCTCTACAGTACACTCGGGCCATAGCCCTTTTCATCTGTTTCCCCAACCCCACACGACCAAGGGTCGTGACCAAGCGCTAGATCTACAAGGTTCTCTAAATGAAACTTCGAGGTTTCGGGTTTTAGGGTTTCGGTCCTGGAGGCTCTAACACTCACTTTCCTCTCCAACTCCCAACTTCCAAACTTCTGACCTTTCTCACCTCCGGGCCCACAGTACCACTGTCACCAACCAAGGTGGTGACACGTGGTGTCCTTAAGAAGGTCCACGTTACCTTGAGTGACGCCATCCGACCCTACTGCGTCTAATTTTTTCCTTCTTGACCCACTAGCACGTGGCACACATCCCCTGTGTCCTCGTTAATCCTAGTGACATCAGCCCGACCCAATACTTTGGCTCATCGAGATTTCATGATTTTGGGCCTCGAGAGTTTGTGCATCAGCACCTCCCATTCTCCCAACGGCCAAACTTCCTAAATGCCGACATTTCGGAGCTCCTAATATGATGGTCCCGACTTCCCCACGATCTGACGACTCAGATTTCATCGGGATTTTGCGTATAGGGATTTTGTGTGTTGCGAGGTTGAAAAACCTCCCACCTTCATTCTTCTGATCCTCGAAATGTCGCGATTCCTCCTGGACAATTAACGATCCAGATCTCTCCTTGATCAATGGTTGTGATCCAATCGTGAATTCGCGTTTCGTGAATTCTCACAGACTCGCCCTTTGACCATTTTAAGTCACAAGTCAGCAAAAGGATGATTGCTCTCCATGTGTCCCTCCTGATGGACGGTTCTGATGATGTTGAGGCTTCGCGAATCACGATTTACACACTCTTGTGCAACTCAAAAAAGGTTTTAAACCTTGTGCACATTCCCTGGATCCAACGAATGTTAGTCCACATGCTCAGATCTGATGGCCCAGATATGATCTCTTTTGCACGCTCTCCTTAGTGTCTCGATGTGGATTCGACAGTCCAAATCTTCTCCTTTACAAATGATCTATGACTGCGGTTTTATTCCACCTCAACTCCTCCTGAGCTTCGTAACATGGCCAATGTAACCCCTTGGCACTTAGAAACAATCTAAGGTTTGAAATCGGTTCCCCCAAACACCATTTCCACTCGAAACCTTGGGTCCAAAGACCACTTATCCAGCCCATCCAGGCTCAACGTTGAAAACATGGCTCTGATACCATATTGTAACACCCCCAACCATCAACCCCCTTTCCGGGCAACGCTACTATGCAGAAACATTCTCATACTTATATATTATGCATTTAAATGAAATTAAATGGATTAATAGAGTAAACATACAATTACTGCTAACGTACAGAAATAATTCAATCAACAATAAACATCATCGCAACGGAATACATGATAATATTGCGAGCATCACATGCATGCATTTAAAAATTGAATTTAAACACATTCATATACTTATCTTTGAAACTGTAGTAACTCCACCAACCACTTGCAGACCTTCCACGAACCTCCCAGACTTAGACCTCACTGCTCATCACGCTCAACAGTGGGTCACCCCCGAGCTAGAACTAAGCTCCACCCAAGGCAAGGGAATCATAGGCTAGGATGAGGTTACAGGAAAACTGCACAGAGCAACCAGAAGGATTCTCTCCAGGAGCCTTCTTATGCCCACTACTAATGGATTATCATTCCCCACATGCATGTTCTGCCCCGGAGTATACACCTTCACAAGAACAGTCCATTGGTGCTTCACCTCCCTCTATGGGCCTTGGCAACAGGACGGATCAAGAATTCTCAGAGCTCCGAAGCTGGTGCTGGACTCTCTCTAGGAGAAAATCACTTCCCAAAAGACTCTCTCACCTGGAGGGAGCTGCTCACAGGCCTAACAACCCGCTTCTTCTACCACGGGCCTAACAACCTGGTTCTTCAGTCAGCTTCAACTCAATTCCCGCAAGGTGAAGATAAGAGAAACAACAACAAGTCAATTCCATTCAGGAACATAGAAGGCAGTGACATAAAGATAGTTCAGGTACGTCTCAACTCTGCAAGAGTGGATCGACTGTCTTATAGGATACACAGGTGACATGGCTCAATCCACAGGTTTTCCACTGGTTTTAAGAGGGCATGGCAAGGAATCGACACAGAGGTTGAACACAAACTTAACAGTTCAGACAGAGGGTGTATTGCTTTCTCAGGAAACATTGCAGGCTTTGGGGCTCAGCGATGCGTGAGGCATACAGAGGTCAGACGAAAATCACTATTTCACACAGCCGACAGAATAATGGAGGACGAACCCCCTCCACGGCTCAATATTTGGGTTAAATTGCATGTGCCAAGGCCGACACATGTCGCCCATGAGGCTTCATGCAATCCATCAGCCTGTGTTCCCTTTTTCCCACGTTTCCCCTTCCAGAAACTTAGGATAAAAACTTGTTTTGTCACAAAGCTTTTGGAATAATAATAAATTATTATTCCCAAGTAATTAATCCCCCAAGCTTAGCCCCTAGGCTCAACACTTAGCCTCTCTTTCCAACCTTTCAACCCCCTTTCCCTTACCCACTATGTGGAAGCTTATTCCCCCATCACTCTTTCTTCATTGCCAGTCTGCACGCAACGATGTTTATAATTTTATTAATGTTCTGCATATTACATATACAAAAACAGGCCTCCTGGCCTTAACACTTAGGCTCTTTGGCCTAATAAACACATAAGTCTACCATCTTATCAATACTCGTCTCACCAACCTATAAAACATGATTTACAATTCATAAACATGATTACCACAGGGCTCATCCTTGGGGATATTACAAAGACCATAGACTATGTTTTCTTGATCTAATTATAATTAGAAGAACAATACGATCCATGGTGGACTCAGGGGCCTCTCACAACTTCCTAAGGACGGAGTTGGAAAAGGAACTTGTACTTAGATTTTATGCTTTCGGAGTTGCAATGAAGTCAGTTAACTCTAAGGAAAAATCGACAGCTGGGGTCACCCCAACAGTTCACATTCAGTTGGATGAATGTAAAGGATGCACAAAATTCATAGTTTTTCCTATGGATGACTTTGAGGTCATTATTGGGAAAGAATTCCTAAGGAAGAAACATTCAGTTCTCATTCCATGGATGGATAAGTTGGTGATACTTGGTGAACAAAAGGCTTGGGTTCTGCACATAACTGCAAGTTTGGTGGAAAGGTGAATATTGTGCTTTCATTGAGCATGAAGAGGGAAGAAAGGTGATCATGATTGCATATTTATGAAGCAATTTTTGGGGAAGTTAAAGAGGATGGACTGGGGATCCCTATTCCACTAAAGTTTTTTGACTTGTTGAATGAATTTGTGGATAGAATGTTGGACAAGTTTTCGAAAGTGATCCCACCAAGGTGCATTGTTAACCATCATATTGAGCTAGAGCCAGGACTATAGCCATCGGTAAGAGCTACTTACTGATTGTTTGGACCAAATTTGGAAGAGTTGAAGAAATAGTTGGCAGATTTTATTCATGCAGGCTTCATACATCCATCTAGTTCACCCTATGGAGCCTCGATTCTCTTTCAAAAGAAGGACACTTTGGATCTTAGGACATGTTTGGATTGCATATCCTTGAACAAATAGAATGTAAATAACTGATATAGATTTCCACTAGCCACATATTGCTTTGAAAAGTTGGCCAAGGCCAAAGTCTTTTCAAAGCTATATTTGTGACACAGATATTATCAAGTGTTGATTTTGAAGGGAGATGAAGAAAATTAGCCACGATTATGAGGTGTGGGATCTTTGAGCTCCTTGTGATGTCATTTGGTTTATGAAACGACCTTGCCACTTTTTTCACTTTGATGAACGATGTATTGTGATCACTCTTGGACAGGATTATTGTGGTTTATTTGGATGACATCATGGTGTTCAACAAAAGTATGGAGGAGCACAAGAAACACTTCGCAAAGGTCTTTGAGGCATTGTGGAGGAATAAATTGTTCTTGAATAAGTATAAGTGTGTTTTTGGGAAAATTGAGATACCATTCTCATGGAATTGGTTTGGCCAATGATGTATTTTCATGGACCCTATGAAGGTCAAGGAAATTGAGGATCGGGAGGTGTTGCGGAAAGTTCATGATGTGCGGGTCTTCTCGGGGCTAGCCAACTACTATCTTAAGTTTGTAGAAGGATACTCCAAGATTGTTGCACCGCTAGATGACTTGATAAAGAAGGAGAATATGTGGAATGGAGAAGTGAAAGCCTACATTTGAGGATATTAAACGCATAATTATCACCACACAAATGCATCATATTTTTCCACTAGGGCAGTTTTGATGTAGGACAACCATCCAGTTGCATATGAGATAAGGAAGATCCAAGATCATGAGTGGAGGTATCCCATCCATGAGAAGGAGATGATTTTTGTGGTACATTTTTTGAAAACTTGAAGACCCTACTTGTTGGTAAATTCATTTTCCATAAATACACGTAATGTTGCGACAAGTTACTTCACAACAAAGCCGAAGTTTTCACCTAAGAAAGCAACATGGCAAGACTTCCTTGCAAATTTTTACAGGTCCATTGAGTACAGGTTAGGAAAAATTAATGTTGTCGTGGATGCCTTTATTATGAAGGCACAACTCCCTATACTTGAGGAGGAAGATTTAATTCCTACACCATTGGGAAGTCAATTTCATGTTTTGGAATAATTGCAGATGAAGATCAGATATGGGTTAAATGTATGGTTTTGCAGTGAAGAACATCACGAGGCAGGTATAGGAAGGCAAGATGCAAAATTTTTGTCTATGTGATGGATTTTTGCATTTTGGGGAATGGATTTATGTGCCAAATTCATTCAATCTCAGAAGGGAACTCATGAAGGAGTGTCATGACTCACGTTGGGTTGGCCACCTAGAACAACATAGGATGTTGGCAATGTTGGAAAGAGGGTAGTTTTGAGAACATATGTGGCAGGATGCAGAGGAGTGTGTGATATAAATACAAGGTGGATACCTAGATCTCCATTGCAACATTTACTGATTTCGGAGAGACCATGGGTTAGTGTCTCGATGGACATCATTTTAGTGGTAGGTCCCATTTTGGAAAATTGGGGTCTGGAACCTTTTGGGACCATTTTGAGGCATCAAAGGACATTTTTTTGGGTTAAACATTTCCTAGTGCAGATTGGACGTCTTGATGTTATTCTACACATCAATACCTTTCCAATGGTGAAAAACAAACATCAATCAGAGCTCGTATGAAAAATTTATGCCTCCCGCAAGTTAACCTACCATGTTGAACACCATGGTACAAGAAGATGTCGTGTCCACCCTCATTATTCATGCTTATGGGGCTAGCCAAATATGTAATTTCAATAATATTATAGAAGGTCCAAAACCCTATCACAATTGAGGGTTGAAGAAGTCAAAAACCTACCCCTAGATGGCTATCAGGATATGTTAAATATCAGGCCACTAGGAGGAGAAGGGGTTCCATTATTTTGCATTGTATTTTGTTCCATAGTTGAGAGAACATATAATAGTGGTATTCTGTGAGTAGAATAGAGGAGGAGAGATTTTGTAGTAGCCTTACATGCCACATGTCAAAGGAAACTCCTCAGAGAGTGCCTCTTTATTTGTACTTGCATCACCTTTTTACCAGAGAAAAGAGAGCAGAGAAACCTCACCTTATAGATAAGTTTTCTCCCGTATTGGGTTTCCCATGTCATATATTGTGTTTATTTGTGGATGGTATGACTTTATTTTACTGTTATTTGTTTTCCATATTTTATCTATTTCATACATAACTAGAAAATCAATAACTAAATATTCTAGAGATCTAAAGGAAAATTAACCTTAATAGTAAATATATCAATAGTTTATTAGATATTTTGTGACGAACTATTCCAGTTGAATATCCATGGGAGTTTACAGATCATATTGGTATCAGAGAAGGTTTTTCTTTTAGGTATTTGTGGGAAGTTGCAGGATCCAGGAATTGTCTTAAAGAGAAATCATAGAAACCCTAACCATGGTAGACAATTTTGTTCATAATAACCCTCAAGATCTGACAGAAGAGAGATTTTAGAGGTTGGAAGCGAAAGTTGTCGACATCAGTCACAATATGAACATCCTCATGGAGGATCTAGCAAGAAAGCTTGGACCATTCATATATGATGGAGGCTCTAACTCAGATATTGGATTAGAGGGGAAATTGGGAGATCATGAAGACTCGGGAAAGGAGTAGCAGAAAGAATCTAAGAAACAACAATAGAGTTAGTGTCTTTAACCCTTCACAATCCCTATTCAATATGGAAGCGAAAGTGGACATAAAGACATACCAAGGTGATATCGATGCATTAAAATAGAATCATTGGTTGCAACAACTAGAATTTTATTTTATCATTCACCATATAGATGAAGGGCAACAGATTTCATTTGCTAGAATGAAGTTAGAGGGAAATGCTTTAACCTAGTGGGAAATCCACACGAAAACACTTAGGTTGGAGGGTGATATGACAATAACTAGGTGGGAGGACTTAAAAACCCTCATCAAGTCTCAATTCTACCATATTGGGTATGTATAGGACCAATGGATCTAGTGGCACTACTTCAGGCAGAGGTAGGGGCGGAGGCAGAGTGTATAGGAGTACATCACTGAGTTCATAAAGATGGACATCATGTTGGGTATCTCTCCCAAGAACCCATATGTACTCCTCAAGTATCTAGAGGGTTTACATAGTCATCTATGAAATAAGGTGATGGTCTTTAAGCCGAGGACAGTGGATGAAGCGTGTGTATAGGCACAATACCTGGAAAATATAGGCCAAAAAAGGGGAAACCAAGTGGTTCAAAGCAGAAAGAGCAACAAGAAGCTTCCAAGGAGGGGAAGAATAAGTGGAAAGGGGGAAAATATAAGAATACAAAAACTACTACACGTCAATGCAAAGATGTCAGCAACCATTGCAACATTGATGAACACACCGAGGAAAAATATTGGGAACCAGATCGAGAGCTAAACCCAAAGAACTACAAGAAGGAAAAAAAGAAAAAGAACCTTCTAGCCACATATTCAAGAAATCAGATTGAAAGTATCTCAGATGTAGATGGAAATATTTTCTGCACATCTATGTAGAAGGACGTGAATCTTAGTATCCTTCATCACCAGGAAGAGAAGGAGATGCCCAAGCTCTTCCACATCAATATTCATGTCAAAAATACCAAGATAGATGTTCTATTTGACTTTGGTTCACAAGCTAATAGCATAGAAGTGGGTTTGGTCAACAATCTTGGATTGGAGGTTGAAGATTATCCTAGATCTTATCCATTAGGTTGGGTAAACAAGGATGCAGAGATAAAGGTAATGAAATAGTGTAATATTTAATTTGTTGTAAGTGTTGATTTTATTGATGAAGTGGAATTGGGCATAGGAGTAGTGTTTGGAAGCCCCTACATGTATATAAGGGATGCAATCTTCATGTAGATATCCAACCAGTATCGAATAATCAAGGACGGGAAGTCCTACATCATTAACACACATAAAGGAAAGTTAAATATCTCACTAGTAAGTGCCAGCCAATCCAAGAAGTTGATTAGTTCTGGTAAGAAATATGTTTTGTTTTCTTAGGAGAGAATTAGTCCAATGATGAGTCAATGAGAGTGAAGACATCCTTGGGTGGGTGTACTAAAGATATTAAACATCAATTGGAGGAGTTTCTATATGAATACAGAGGAGTGTTAAAGAATCCTAAAGGGATACCACCCAAGAGGGATGTGGAGCACTAAATACAGTTATTGCCAGACTCCCCATGGTCAAATATTGGGTTGTATAAACAATATGTTCTAGAAGCGAATGAAGTGAAGAAGAAGTTGCAACAATTGTTGGAGAAAGGTGTGATTCGACCAAGTACCTCATCTTGCGGGTCAACCATCATAATTGTACCCAAGAAGCCTAAAGGGAAACTACCCAAGAGGGATCTGGAGCACGAAATAAAGTTATTACCAGACTCCCCATGGTTGAATATTGGCCTATATAGACAATTTATTCTAGAAGTGAATAAAGTGAAGAAGCAGTTGCAACAGTTGTTGGAGCAAGGTTTGATTCAACCAAGCACCTCATCTTTTGGGTAACCCATCATAATTGTACCCAAGAATTTGTATCAATTACAGGGCATTGAACAAGATTACACTGAAGAATTTGTACCCTCTACCAAGGATCGATGATTTGTTGGACAAGCTACATCATGCCAATTACCTCACTGAGTTGGTTTTGAAATAAGGATATCTGCAAGTACGAGTCAAAGAATAAGATATCTGGAAGACCGCATTTGAGATAAGGAAAAGTTTGTATGAGTGGTTGGTTATACCATTCGTTTTATGAAACTCACCAACTACATTTATGAGACTAATGAATGATGCTTTACACCCTTATATAGATTCATTTGTTATTGTTTATCCACTTCTCATCACTAGTGCTTTCGAGATCTTAAAGTTGCTTGGATGGAAGAAGGATACATGTGCAAAGGAAGAAGCTCAGGACCCCCCCAAGTGAGTTTTAGTTGAGCTAACCCAAGCAGAGTAGTATGTTCATCATGAAATTAAATGCAAAAGTTGACGAGAAAAACTTTTCCATTTTTCCATATGCGATCCCTTTACCTCCATTTATAGACTCAAATGAAGATTTTTGGTTCCAAAATGGCAATTTTAGAGTTATTTTACTCATTTTTTCTACTTCCTTGAGGATTCTTTTTATTTAGTTCCAAACTATAGCATAAGGAATTATTGGGTATCCAAAACCCCATATAATCTACTAATTAAGTCCTATACCTAAATTTTATGCCCATGAATCCTCAAGAAGATCTTTCCCTTATCTTTCATTTTTTGTTGAAAATAAAATGTTTTCTCAATGACATATATGTACGTATTATACCCCAGAACCTTCATCTCAAATTTTAGACCAATCTTGGGTTTTTTTTTCTCAACATATGAAAAATAAATTGATTTTATACAATGTTTTTAAAAGAAACCTTATTCCTTCATCAAATTCATCATTTGCCTTTGTCAACCAACAAATTTTTGGAGCTATACCATTGACTATATTTTCACGAATCTCATTATCATGGATATAGATATGCAAAAATTTCTTGGTTTTCCTAATGACTAGTTCTTTCCTAGTGTTCATTCCCAATGACAATATCAATGGCTATTTTCACAACTTTCAACACTTAGTTAATTTGGAGGTTTCCATGGAATTATTCAATTGGAAACCACTTGTGATTTCTCATTGGGATTTCTCTACATCATGTAACCTAGGCCTTCTCAATGGCTACTCCTTGATGACTGAGTTCCATGGATTAAAAAAATGAGTCATTTTATTTAAAATTTTCAAGGTAACTTGTCCATCATTCCACTTGTTCTTTATTCACTAATTTTTTCACTAAAACAACCAAAAATTTCCTTGTGATTATTCCTAGAGTATTCTATAATTAGCCATTTTTTAGTTTTCTTCTATAATTTCCCCTTAGAAGTCACAAGTCCTTCTATTGTTGGAACATTTGCTTCTTACACTCCAATCAAGCTATAATGACTAACTTCTATTGTCTAAAACATTTAATCAATTTTCCGCATCATGGATTCCACATCAAAGAACGCCAGTCTTATTATCATCGAAAACCCTTATCTCAGGTGCTCTCAAGAAACCTCAAAACACTATTTTTCGATGATTGTCCCTAGAGATATTTTAAATGTGTTCAACACTTAGTCATTTTCTTGAAATGTTCACAAGTACCCCTTACTAACATGCCTCCATTGGTGATAGGAATTCCCTTTGGAATCCCAACCTTTTCAATAATTGACTTAGGGTCATTCCATGGATGGGTTTCATTACAACTTTAAGGTAGATTTCTCATTAATCTAAAATGATGCCTCAACATCAACCATACTCTGAACCGTTTTATAATGTACCCAAACTCCACTCTTGGTCATTGAGGCACACCAATCCCAATTTTTTTCTTGGATTCACCTATAAAGATAAAGATAAGGCTTCCAATGACATCCAAAAACTACTCATTCATACTATTGTGAAGTTAAGCATGCATGAATAAATTTGATAAATGAATGCGAATACATAACAATAATTGCCTAACTACATTCTTATGCAAGATGGTTAAGTAATTTACCCATATACTTTAATTTCTAATATAAATAAATCAATAAAATAAAATTTAGGAAAACATAGATAATTCGCATAGGAAATAAGACAATAACATATCTTTTTTTAGAATTTAACCACCCAACTACTTGCAAATAGGTTATTCATTGCCTAAACATAGGAATATGAAGTGGATTCCACCTCAAAGTTAGGCTATGAGACCACAAAAGTGAAGGCAAGACCACTAGCTTTATAACCCACTCAGATACACCCATAGTGAGCAAAATTTGGTGGACCTAGATGTCTACCACAATATCTCCTAGTGGAATCCCTCTAGGAAACACACCCAAACCTGACTCATCCATGAAGTCTTTCCCATATCCATACACAACACAAGGTCCAAAATTCCCCTTATTTACTTCATAGTTCCTGAATAAGTTTGTCCCCTCTAGTGCTCTAGTGGAGGAAAGGGAAACATGAATATATTGATTATCCTCTAGGCTCATAAGATCATATGCCTTACCTCAACTGTGCTTAATTCTTGGCACAATTCAAAAATTCTTGTTCGCTTGTCTTTCCCAATCTCAAACAATATTTTAGCAATGGATTTCCAATCCGATTCTTACTTGATGCATAAATCCCACATGCCCATATTGCTCACAAGCTCATGGGATTTACTACTGTAGGTTGCATGTAGAGGGAAGCCATATATACATACATAATTTCTCAAGTTGTAATCAAAATGGATGAAAGAGGAAGAAGAATATCCCATGTACAAAATCAAGATTCTTTTACCATTGTCATGCATAGGACCATGTGTTCTCCTCTAAGTGCAATTTTCTTTGGTAAGAACACGCGAGGTTGATGTTGGCAAAAGGCTTGTGATAACTTGGGAAAAGGAAGAAGGATGATGAATCAACATAAGACAATTATAGGTTAAATTTGTCTCCATAAAACCTCTTGTTTTCCATCTCGTGGGCTCATGTACCATGTTTTTCCCTTTGCAACCTATTTGTTAGTTTTTCATTATAATATTTCATCTCTTACATACTTATCAACATAATATAAAATGAAGCATAGTAATATATATCCACATGGTGACTAGCAAATGTAGAAAAACATAACCATGTAATGCAACCTAAACACAAGTCCAACACAAGTCCATATATCTAGCCATTCTCTAGTCAAATCTGGGCATTAAGCTCCATACTAAAAATATATAAAAGATATTTACATCACAAGTCATTAAACTTAACCCACAAAACTTGATATATATAAAAATAATTACACATTAACATATTTTACACACATATATATTCTCAATCCTTTTATCTTAAAATTTATTATACGTTCTTTGATAGTATGCTTATTAGTTATAAGCATTTTCAAATGAATTAGAATTGAATAAACCAACCATTAAAAATTTCTTAGTTATCTCAATTAATTTAAAATTTGGTAAATGAAAGTTAGATTATAATAAAACTTTAAACATATKTTAAATTGATGAAGATATTTATTATGGAAAGCCATCCTTGAAAGCTCATTCTGGCCAAATATTCTAAAAGCTCACGTAGGGTTAAAATTGAGGAAAAAAGTTGGATAGTCTTGGCATGATTTGACATTTGTGTTTCTTTCAAAATCTTTAAAATCCCAACAGAAATATTCATTCAAGAACACTTGCAGTGTGAAAGATACCCACTAAAATAAAAAAAACACAAAGAAAACGAACTTAAAGGCGACTTGACAAAAATGATGTTAAGTCTGTTGGACATGGAGAGAACATTACTTTTATTCCAAATTTTCAAAATTTATTATTGAAATTTTATTACATTACTTTTATTTCAAATTTATTGGAATACTATTATATTATTTTTATTTTAATTTTTTTTTAATTTTATTTTGAAAAAAATTTATTTTATTTTATATTAATTTTTTATTTAGAAAATTAAAATTTTCATTAATTTAAAATTTTGATAAATATTTTTATTATCTAAATTAATTCAACACTCAATGAGACCCCTCAAAACATCATTTCACTTTACATAAAGCTTGAATTAGAGTGAAATTGTAATCATATATTTTGTTTCCTATACTTATTAATTTTATAAAAAACATAATATTTTTACTAAAAAATAATTTATAAATACATATATTATTTAACACATCATTTTTAAATCCATTAAATTATGAACATTTTTTTTTCATTAAACCAGAAAGCAATTCTTGAAAGCTCATGCCGGCCATATCTTCTAAAAAGGAATAAATCCTAAAAGGTTTGGTGATGCTGACCAAATCAAAGCAATATTTTATACGTGATTTATACACCACAACGTGCATTGTATTGATGTCATGTTGAATTATTCTTCATTGTTCTGTCATTTAGCTCATGACTACTCATAATAACAACAAATACCGTTGAACCTTCATTAGTATTGATGTTCCCTCCTAACCTAAAAAATAAAGAGAAAAAACTACATCAAATTGATAATTTGATGTAAAATCTAAGATGGCTAGCTATGCCAACACTCCATCCTCTCTTATTATTGTTTGACTCACTTAGTGTCATGTCAATCCCTACAATTATTGCAACCTTTTTTATTGTTTGACTCACTTAGTGGCATGTCAATTCTTAAATTTATTGCAACCTCTTAATGGTTAGTGGAAGGATTGCTTCTAATGAATTTTGATTTTTAGTGAATAAAAAAACTAAATTGTTAGGATAATTAGACACTTAAGATTTATTTAAAATCAATTTAGTTTAATGTGTTTTTAGGTAAAGTGTGTATCTTTAGTGTGTTTTTTAATATGCTTTGTAATTATGTAATACAATGGTCATAGGGATAGCACATGGAGGAGGGTGAAGTCATTATAGATCTTGGAGGAAAACTTGAAGCAAGTCAACCCTAAACTAATAGCAAGTCAACGATGAACTCATCGCTATTAGGTTTGTTAGTTTAGGGTTGATTTGCATGTATGATTTTATGAGGTTAATCTATCCTTGGTATGTTGGTTCTATTTGGTTAGTTGTGACGTTCACAACTCTTGATTAGGATTCCTTTGGCTTTCATTTCTCTAGTTTCTTAGGGGTTACTTGAAAGGGGTTGTTGTTTATTGGTATTTCAAGCATCAACATTTGGGGGTTTGGCCTCTTCGTTCTGTATAAAACTGGAAATTCTGGCCTATACAATTTGGGGATGTTAGACAACCTATTGGTTTTATCCGGTTGGTCACACAACGGGGTTTTCCAGGTGCTTTGGTTTCATCTTTCAAATATGGGGAATTTCAAAAGTTGGCAGCTTTTCTCTTCTCTACGTTTTGAACCCATGGATTACAAAGAAGCTCAAGAAGTTTGGAGAGCTCTCCGTAGGCATGCAGATTCCATCCAATGTAATTGGACTTCAATATTCTTTGTGACGTTAAAATTCGCGAGAACGAGCATTATTGTACTTCTTAGATTTCCATAATCATGAACACATTGACACAATAAAAACAACAAATTGACTCTCTAGAGGTTAAATGTAACAAATTAATAAACTTGGTGCTCAACCTAAGCAGGGGATCCTAGTAAGTGGATTAAAACTACAAGATGTTCACAAATTCTTTTCACCCAAAGCTCAAGGAAGATGATATTATTCGTCAAATACTTGAGGATATGGGCATTGGAAATCAAGAGCCCCATTTTACCAATCTGGGGCTGGTAGAGGCTAATAGGAATCATGTTTTCCACTAAGTTTTATGCCTTGCAAAACAATTAGAATTTTAAGTATTTTCTTAAGAGTGTATACATGTAGAAATTGTTGGGATGTAGTAATTTTGGACATCTACATGCTTTGTTTAAACAGATAAAAGAGCTAGCTATTTTGTTTGAATATTCAAGCTGACAATTTTCGTAATCTTGATGTTTAACTATGACTATAGCTCTTTTAATATGAATTTCCCTAGTTTTTATTTAAGAAAAAATAATCTAATGGTCACAATTATGTTCTAGACATAAATTGATTTGATAGTTCAACTTCTCCTCATTACTATATTGATGTGTGGCCTAACACCTAAATGATCCATAATCTCTAATTTATGGATTGTCCTAAACTACTTTTTACATAATATATTTCTCAAAATCATACAATATTATTTCATTTTATCTTATTTTATACATATCATATTTATTTATTTAATTAATCCATTTTCCCAAAAAAATTAAGAAATAAATCTCATCCTTTTATCTAAAAATCTCTTATATATTCTTTAATCATCAATCATATTCAAATAAATTGAAATCCAATAAACAAACCATCAAACTCTATTATTTTGTCTCAAAAATCTCTTCCATATTGTTGAGTAGTCACCAACCATGATAAAACAAATTAGAATAAAGTATACCAACATTTTAGTTGAAATATTGAATTAATAAATAAATTTAAAGAAAACATATCCATTACAAGATAAATTGAAATCCAATAAACAAACCATCAAACTCTGTTATTTTGTCTCAAAAATCTCTTCTATATTGTTGAGTAGTCACCAACCATGATAAAACAAATTAGAATAAAGTATACCAACATTTTAGTTGAAATATTGAATTAATAAATAAATTAAAAAAAAAAACATATCCATTACAAGATAAATTGAAATCCAATAAACCAACCATCAAACTTTATTATTTTGTCTCAAAAATCTCTTCCATATTTTTGAGTAGTCACCAACCATGATAAAACAAATTAGAATAAAGTATACCAACATTTTAGTTGAAATATTGAATTAATAAATAAATTTAAAGAAAACGTATCCATACAAGACAAATTTATTATTATGAAATCATAATGTGTTTTGAGGTATTTTTCACTAATTCAATTTTAAAATTAATAATCCATTACCAAGTTAAACATTAACCTAACAAACACAAATGCTTGAAGAAGTATGATAGATGGGATGAATCAAAGATTACTATTTAAAGTGATTTATGCATTTGATAATTGGATTTAATCCATAAATATTTAAGAGCTCAATATGTCACTTATAAAAATTAAATTTTGGTAAAAAAAGATAGAAATCATTCCTCCCAA
>SNQJ01S0035395.1:45114-55367 GCA_010110895.2 Picea sitchensis | reverse complement strand
TTCAATAGGATGATTATGCATATCATGAGAATGTATAACTCCAAACATCCCCTCACATGGGATGAGAGTATTCCTTATGTTCAACATAGCTACAATCGATCCCTTCATAGCTCTATTGGCCATATCCCTTTGCAGGTGTGCTTGGGGTTCCAACCATTAGTTCCAATTGATGTATCCCTTCCCATTGCATCCACACAGGAAGAATCTTCCCATGCTCAAACTGAGGTTAATAAGGCATCCAAATTTGTTAAATGGATTCAACACATATTCTAACAATTCCATGACACCTTGCAGAAAGATAATGTGAAGTACAAGAAACGACACGACCAACATTAGGTTCCACACAAGTTTCAGGTTGATGATAAGGTCTGGTTACATTTGCAGAAAGATCGCCTTGTAGGCCCCCATTGCAAGATTTTCCCACTTCGACATGGGCCTTACACCATCACCAAGCCTATAAGTGAGAATTATTTTGAATTAAGTATTTCCCCATTCCTTAGATTGCATCCATTTTTTAACGTGGAGATCCTTTGCCCATACTTTCCACCTTTATTGGGCACCTCTGAGGTAGCTAAGCACTTGGCCCCTTTATAAATAAACCCTGAATCCCTTGAGTAGGATACAATTTATTGAACCATGGATACACATATGAAAGGAACCTACCAATAGAACATACAAATCTACTAGGTCGTCAAAGTAGTGTAGCTTCTTGACCAAGGAAAGTGGCTCACCAGAAACCAAATTCAACAAACGTTTCTCCATATGATGAGGGAACTTGATGCAATGGATACCATTTCTTCTTAAGGGGGGAGGAATAATCCATGTGGATATCAATGGCCACCCTACTCTTCCACTGACTCAATGTTTCTCTATCTTCTTATCATTTTTTCTATGGTTTTCAAGTCCTAAACGTCTAGGGTTGTTTTGAATCCCTAAATGATGGATTTTAGACATTCTGGGGGCCAAAGGTTTCCAACCAAATGCCTTATCCCAAGAAAAAAGTTTTAATACTCTAATATCTCTTTCCAAAAATCTATCATGCACCCCAAATTAAGATTGTATGCAAATCTTGTTCCCTTGGGAAGTTGACATATCAACTAACCACCTCGGGACTCGCAATACTTGATGTTTCATCTTTTAGGGTTAATATTATGGGTAAAATTATCATGGGGATCTCACTGAGTGGATCATTCATATATGCCTAGGAAAATCCTAGGTATCCTAGAGAGGAAGGGTATATTTCTTTTGGTTCTCCTAGAGACAAGCAATAATATCATTACACAAGAGGATGGAAGAATGACAACCTTTTTTTGAAGGTTTTCCTTATTATATTCCTAGCTGTTGCAGTCCTGAAGTTCCAGATCTAACTTCTACAACCTTCTCCTTGCACAACAAAGACAATACCATTCCACTTTTCTTCCTAATATTATATTCCTAGATCTATCTTGAATTTAATCTGATCTATAATATATTGAATTAGATATGAAAATGTATATATCCATCACAAATATTCAAGGAAAAAACAAATGATATATTGATTTCAAATATAACATTACATCACAATTTCATACCTTAAGTATTGGTGTAGGCTCCTTCAACCTCCTTTCTCCTTACTTCTCCTTACATATCCTTGGTCATGCTAGCCTCCAATGACTTATCGTTGAATAGTTATGTACTTTGGCAACATAACATTTCTATTGAATTCTTCTCCCTCTTTATCAAGATTTTCATTTGTTATATATCTCTTGGAGGAGGCTTGGGAGAGGCTTATAGATATTCTATGGTCCCCTAGAAACTTGAATGATGTGAGTTCCTAGGTCCTAGCCACTAATATTAGACTAATATCTCATCTCTCGCCTCGTAAATCCCCAATTATAGAAACTTGATAGTGCCTCACAGGTTGCACAACTAATGTCATGTGAGGGCCTCGCTTGTTGTTTGTTGGGTGTCTCGTGAGGATACCTAAAAATGGGTAAACAAGGCTCCAAATGGTGTGAAACCCTAGGAAAAAAATGCATTAGGGACCTGATCCTCTAATGACATCCTCTCTGTATTGTAGGGTGGAGATTAAGGTTGTAACATATTCCCCCTAATGTGTGAGGTTAGGAAAGGAGTGGATGGTTGAAATACATTACAATAATGTGCATTATATATACCAATCCCCTACAAAGACATACTCAGACTCTGAATGAGAATGGCCTCCAAATAACACACTGTGGATCCATGATATGAAATGATAGACCATGGCCATATAAGAATACATAGTGGATCCATGTCTTCAATAAGACCATAGCCACGAGACAATATAACGTGGATATACGTAATGAACTCAATCATAGCCACCAACAAATACAATGTGGATCTATGTCAGGAACATAATCACAAACACTAGTAGATACAATGTGGATATATGTCATGAACTCAATCATAGCCACCAACAAATACAATGTGTATCTATGTCAGAAACATAATCACATCCACTAGTAGATAAAATGTGGATCTATGACATAACATATATATGTCAGGAAGATAATGAGCACTAAGGAGAGTGCCCTCGAAGTCTTCATATACAAGTGATACACTCCATCGTATCTTGGGAGTGCATTCTTTAAAGGAAGGATATGGCACAATTCAAGGTATTCGTCCCAAACCTCGATGGTAAGAATATACAACATGTGAATAGATGAGCTAATGTCGAGCATGGTAGAAATTGTCTTATTACCGATCAATGATATATACCATTAACAGAGGTGAGGGGACCCACCGATGATGAATATGGACCCAAAGGTACCTATTACAATCTAATGAGTGTGAATATAGGATTTGGTGTCAAACACTTGTAGATTCAATCGATCAGGGGTCAATGATAAAAACCCATTGTCAATGACGAGGAAGCCTGCCACTAATGATTGCAATCTCAAAGGTACTAGTTGGTTCCTATATCCCTATCCTAGATAATATGCTAAAGTCTATAGGAAGAGATATGTTGACTGAGGGCCTTGATGTATCCCCCATCAATCGACATGAAACATACACCGAGAGATGATGTGAAGAGAGAGTATCACAAGGTACAACTAACATAGGGATGGTTTACTTGGAAAGTAAAAAAAACAACATATGGCCGACTATGGCTTGAAATTACCTTGAACATATAACACTACACAATGGTGACTTGTCAACAAGACACAAGATCTTGATGAATATAATGAAACAACACAGGAGGCATTGAAGCACTCTCCATGATGACTGGAAGAGTAATCATTCGAAGGAGTATATCTAACTCATATTACTGGAACGACTCCTAGGAAAGATAAAACCCAATGATATGATGAGGGCTCAAACAGGTGCCATGTTCAGGGGTGAATCGACTGGTGTTTCCATTTTTGTGAATAGACCAATGCTAAAAAACACCCACTCTTTTTTTTTTGTTGTATTTTTCATCTCCTTCATATTTTAACGAGCACGAAATAATGACACAAGTATGATTGGTACGAGAACGAAATAGTTACCCAAGAAAGATTGATTTTATTTTTCATAAATTTAGTCTCCCAAGCCCAAAAAGGTATAAAACAATACAAGGGAGAACTCTTATACCCTAGGTGGAATAGAGAATTCTTTTTTCGTAAGTAGTCCATCCGGTCTAGAAAAGGGTTAAACTTATACCCAATAGATGTCCTTTCAAACCATTTAAAAAGTTTGAAAGAAGACAAGATCACTTGGAAATATTTTCATGTTTAGAGAGTCTTAAAAGAGATTAGAGATTTGTTGGGAGAGAATAAGTGGCTTAACAACATGCTCCTATGTTACAAGTGCATGGAATCGACCTAAGAAATGAGGGATGAAAATGGTATGAGCAAGTGAGGTCCAATATTAGAAACTATTCTCTCCTTGGGTAGGTGGATGCAAAATGAAGTCCAAATGATGCAAGAGGTGGATGGTTAAGGATATTGCGTAGCGGTATGCGGAATATGGGAAAACAACATCATAGTGAAAGGAGGTATGATGTGAGCAACAAATGCATAAGCGACCATTAAACAACATGAAACTTTTCAGGAACCCCCACGAGATGTCGCAAGAATATAAACAGAGGATAATGAGGCTCAATATTTGAGTCGTGGCAAGGATAAAAGAGGCCTCTCGGGGCTATAGAAGAATGCAACATGGGCACCAAATGGAAATCTGGGTGCTAAATAGGGTTCCCATGAAGGGTAGGCACTACCAAACCAGTTATGACACGGAAAAGGATTGGTTAAAGTTGCAATTGGTCGGGTTCGAACCTAAGTCATAACGTTGGCAGTATGGATGGTTAATAATGTAGAGCGGAAATGCAGGGAAAAACCTATCCCTATAAGAGAATTTGGGAACACGTACCTCAATTTCAATGGAAGTCATCATCTTTGTAAAAAAAATCCCTAGAATCTTGTCAAGAACTTGTAAACTAGATTCTAAGGTGAAAACACATAATGAAATCAAAACAAAGGAAAATATTTTTGGATTTTTTGGATATGATATATGAAAAAAAAATCACACTCACACCACACACCTATGTACAAGACACTGCACATCTTGATGGTTTACACAAAGTAGAGCCTTTTGCAAGTCTCAAGCCAAGGATATTTTTCATAATCAATGAACTCAGGAGATAATGTTGGCATTATATGGCTTACCATGCTGAGGCCCTGCCACATAAGATCAAATGTCTGCATAGGAAGATACTCATTGTGATTCATCTCACGAGCCAGGGAAGCTCCTTGATGGGCTTCATCAAGACATAAAGGAAGTTGAATCTTCGATGGAAGGGGTAACAGAGAATTCGGTGGAAAGTTCTCAAAAATAAATAGGAGGCGGAAAAGGTTCAATACTAGGGGTTTCATTGGATGTCTCAATAAATGCTCCCAATCCCAAATGGAATCTCAACATGCTAACTATCATGGGTTCCAAGATAGGGAGGATGGATTCTCAAGGATTCACATATTCCATGGAATTATATGTGGAAACCATGACTTCCATGAAGGCCTTTTATGAAGGAAACGCAATATCAAGTGTGTCA
Organism: Picea sitchensis; assembly: GCA_010110895.2. Lineage (NCBI taxonomy): Eukaryota > Viridiplantae > Streptophyta > Pinopsida > Pinales > Pinaceae > Picea > Picea sitchensis. The sequence goes on along the minus strand of SNQJ01S0035395.1, from coordinate 50,317 downwards.
TGTGAACTTGGAGAGTCAACAATGCATATGGGTGTTACAACAAATTTTTCCTCACTCCACGCAACTTTCTTTGATGGTCTTCCATTACCCTCTGTAGACTTGAAGTTCCTTTTTTTTCATCCCAGAGCTAAAAATGCATATTTTTCCACATATACATGACCTATTAGTTATACAACAAGTGTATACACAGGTTTCTCCACTACAACCCACGCACATCGGGTTTGGTGCTCAAAATTAAAAATTGTTTCAGGTTTCCATGCCATGTCACGATATGCATGATCCTTGGCCTTCCATACACTAGAAATTCTTCGACTTGGCCCTTTAGTTCCATTTGAAGGTTATAAAATGAGCCATATCCAAGCCTTCAGGGAGAAGAATTCAACTTTGAGAGAAAATACACTCTGGCCAAATTTCACTTCATATTGAGTCTGCATCCCTTTATCCTTGAAAGTCTAAAATTCTTTTGTTTATCCCCCAATCTCTTCCTTATTTGTGATGGATAACCTCATTGACTCCTATATATGAGCTTGTCTTTGGTGGAGGAATGAATAGGTGGAGGCCCCGCTGGAGGGACTTAGTTTCTTAGTTCCGACATGTGTCATTACAAAAGTTTGTCACCTATGTACTTCTACTGATTATTCTAACAAAAATACTTTGTTTTCGTCCAATTGATATCTTGAAAATATTAAATTATTATTTCATGGGCGTATTTGTCATGTATGTAAATGGATTATGTTAGTTTATATTCTAACATTATATATTATCACTATATGATTTTGTCTCTTGGTTTTTGAGGACAAGTTGCAGGTATAAAGCTTTGGGTCATGTGCTCAACGGTGGTCTTCTTCAAACATTCAGTCGAGGTAGGTTCTTAGCCTTGTCTTGTTATAATTTCATTTATATAGCATACTTGGGATTAGAGTTGATTTATGCGTGTCATTTTGTCTATTGTTGTTTACCTCTAGCCATAGAGAGATTTTCCTCATAACAGAATTGTCGACCATAATGGTATGGTAAAATGTTCTATTTTTACTATTAGTAGAAATTTGTTACCCACTTTCTATAGTTCTTTTCAATTTTTTGACCTTATGGACTCATAATGTAGTGGAAAGACTTAGTTTTTAGTGGTTTTGTCTTGGATTTTTTACATCTTCCAGTGTCCTACCACCCGTTCATTCCTTTGGCATGTATATTATTTCATTGACATATATGATAGGTTTTCACTCTATTTTGAATTCTTGCATAATCCTATGACTGTGATCCATACAAATTAGGTACAAAACCAGTTATTAGCAACACATATCCTTCTCACTGATACTAGAAGTGTCGTTATTAAGTGGTAGAGGATTACTAAACATGGATTCCCTAGTTAGAACATTTGTGTCATTTGGTGCCACTGCATAAGTTATTCCACAGGAACGGGAGTTCCTTATAGTCCCAATATGACTTTGTGTTAGATCCCCATTTTCTTACTCATAATCATTCTAACCATTACCTATGGGACTCCCCCCCCCCAAGTCTTGTTTAAGCTCTTTTTCGACTCTCAAAAAATGAAAAGATCGTCGAGTGTGTTATCACATATTCTTGCAAGGGGATGTTTTTCCTTTGAATTTGGCGATTGGGCGACTAGATGCGAAAGAAGGGGTTTAAAAAACCCACAAATGTGTTTTATCCAAGGTCGCCATCTGTGACCAAGATTATTTTTCAACGATAAAGATTCCTTGCAAGCAGGACAGATCGATGGTTCACATAAATCAGAACTCTAAAAGGTGGTTAAAAATATTCATCAATGTCTCGATGTGCCGATTGTCGAAATGACAAACTCTCGAAATCTGAGATTCATGGGAGTTGTTCAATCAAGTGGGGACAGGTGGAAGTTGATTAAACAATTTTGTAGAATCGGGTTTCGGGCGTTTTGAGGTGAGCCACAAGAAATTCTTACAAGTCGCGAGATTGTAGAATAGATTTGGGTCATTTAAACTAGTGGAGCACGTGGCGCCTGATCGACAATTTCGCGGTTTCGAGGATTGGGAAATCCGAATACAAGAGTATGGAAGCTCCCGATAAGCAAAGTCCTGAAATGCCTTGGGAAGTTTGGGCCCATGGTCATAGCTCGCGGTCATATGGGAGCAGATCCATAAAGAAAGGGAAAGCACCTATCGAGCAATGAGCAAATGAGATTGTTCGAGGAATTGATCCTAGCCATCAAGTTCAAAGAAAATTCGACCGTCGATCCAAAGGGGTCGTTTTCATGATTTTGAGCATCGGGATTTTTGAAATCAAGGGGGGTGAAAACTCCCGAAGTGAAAAATCCTAAAATTTCATGTGGGATAACCACGAGGTTGTGGCCCGAGGTCGCGCGGGGCGATGAAAAGGAGCTGTGAAAAATATCAAAGCACCCGAGTTGGTCACAGAGAAAGATCTGCATGACCTTGAGGCACCAAAATTTACTCGAAGGAGTCATGATATTTGCTATAAAACTCATGGGTTTCAGGCCTCGCCATGATCCCGAAGAAAGTAGCTAATGAAAATGGGGAAGGTGGTTGAAACCTCGTTTCACCACATAAATAGAAAGCATTGAAAAAATGGCCATGGAGCACAGACTGTCAGCCAAAAGTTCCTCTGTCATGGATTTTCTTGTAATGCCCATACTGATATGATCTTGTGTCTGACCAAGGAATGCAAGTGAAATTTGACAGAGGAAGATGTAGATGCCAAGCCTTGAATGCAATGACCAAGATGCTCTTTTGAAGGGAGCTAGTAGTTCTGAGTGTAAATACTCAGTTTTGATATTTTTTTAGGGTCGATGGTAGAGAAATTCTCTCGTATTGTAAAGTTTTAATGAAAACTCTGGTTCTCTAGTTATGTATACGCATTTGAGACTTCTTGTTTAGTGATAGTCATCTTTCTTAATCCATCTTATTTCTCTCTGATATTGAAATAGTTCATAAGTGAGTAATTCACGTGAATTATTGTGACTGTGTTATGATGAATGCTTGATTATAATGTTGTTATATTTTATTTCAATTTCTTTGAGAGTTGAATTCAAGAAGATATTGTCTTTAAGTCTTTCCTCTTGTGCTACTGGAAGACCCGATGTCTGTGGCATACCTTTACATTTTTCCCACTAAGGTCTTCCTCCTACTCACCTTTACTACAACCTACTAACTGAAGTTAGACCAAGACCTCACCTACTTATGCATTCCAATCCAGTTTCCTATGTTAAAACGTTATCATCTCGAATCTGCAACCATTTGACCACTTAAAAAAACCAACCTGTGACATAAAATTCTGATGGGTATTCGGCTTACCTACGATGCAATCCAGAGGTGACTTTCGGTGCTAATAGAGTGAACTTGTCTCTTTCACACTTTTTAAATTGATTTGAAAGGATTGTCTATTTGGTATAAGTTTAACCCTTTTCCAGAGCAATTAGACTACTTACAAAAAAGGAATACTCTAGTCACCATTGGCTAGAAGATTTCTCCTGGGTATTATTTTATATTGTTTTGGGCCTAGGGGACAAAATCTACAAAAAAGGGGATTTTTGGAGTTAAGTTGTAATTGTTGTTGGAGCCGCCCTTGTTTTTCACCTCGCACAATTTTCAAATTTTTGATACTTGAGATCTAAAGTTGTTTTTCTTCCCCTTCCGACATCATAAAGCTCTGAAATCTTGTCACCTGAATAGCAATGCTTTTTCACTTTAAAAAAAGATCCATTTTTCGCAAGTATGTTTGCTCTTTTGTTTTATCTTGGGGTCTCGCAAGTCGGGTACTTTAATTTTTGAATTCACAAGCCCCGTGTCGCGAGGCTGCGAACTCAGTTTTAATTTTCGCCCAAAGCATTAAATAGGGTAAAACCTTTAACCCATGATTACACGACGTCGGGGTTTCACGCCTCGGCATACATCAAACCCAGGTTTTTGTTCTTGAAGCCCCCGATAGCCGAGAACACGATGACTTTGTGATAACCTTGGTCAGAGACTAAGGGTAAAAAACTAACCATGGATAAATTTGGTTCTCGGCACTTCGTCACTCGGCACTTTCTTTCATCAAGTTAAGGTGTCCCAAAATCCGATTCACGAAGTTGAGACATAATTATAGAGAAATTAATTAGTCGCCTAATCTAAGATTTCCCTCTCTTAATTCGAGTCTTGATTATTGCCACATCGCGACATCGCAACTCGGCACATCATTCTCCCAAAATTTTGTCTTCGAATTCCCGAGTCGCGATATGGTGATTAGGTTAGTTATATAATTAAGAATGTGCCAAATCACGGTTATTATTAATTAAGGAAAAATCGGCACTCGCAACCTCGCGAGTTGAAGACTCAATTTGTTGAAAGAAAATCCACAATGCAGCGATGAGCGAGAAAATGGTTAACGTTGTTAAATTTGAAATTTTAGTTAAGCGAGATACGTCCTGCATATCGAGGATTGGCACACTTCACGAGGAATTTATTTGCTCCCCATAACCCGATTGCTTGTCAAGCCGCCGAACATTGATGACATTAATGAAGAATTAGGGTAAATCTACGAATAAATAAGATCAGATTTATACATTAAATTTGGTTTTATTTGCGATTTGACATACTTATTTCAAAAGGTACAGAGTTTTCAAATATATACGAGAGTTTCATTCTTTTTTAAACATTTCTCATAAGCGCACAGAGCTCACCTTGCTCCGAAGGAACTCATTTCCGCATGTATACACAGGTCTATTGAAGAAGAGCGAAAAAGCAAGCGTCAACCATGGCCCCAAGGAGAGCAGCAAAAGCAAATGTTGAGGTTGCAGCGCAGGGTCCAGACAACGTCTCAGATACTTCACCTCGGACTGGTGGCTTAGTACCGACCTGGTCGTTTATTTCAGACATTCTGCAATCCGAGTTGGTAAACTATTCCGACTCAGATGAAGATGACAATGATATTGTAAAGGATGACCTGAACACTAAGTACAAGACAATTTTTCAGTCGGGAATGCACCTGGTTGCAACCAGACCTCGGTTGCTTCCATACTATGACATGATCCACTGGGCATTGGATCATATCGACCTGCCCACCAGAACTATCATAAATGACCGACGGACCATGGTCGGGACTTTCAGACGAGAGCATATCTAATCTATGTATAAGCTCCCAGCGACTTCTGAATATATATATGGCAATGAATTCCTAGAGGAATTCAAAAAGAAGGAGTGCGAAG
>SNQJ01S0035394.1:8601-63968 GCA_010110895.2 Picea sitchensis | reverse complement strand
ACACTCAGCTCACTCATCTAGTGCGCAAGTTTTGAAGGAAGCTGCAGTTGCTGGTTGCCGGAAGAAGAAAGAGAGAGAGGCGTGTTTCTCAGTATTGGATATTCTCTGTTGTCTGGTTCATTATCTTGGCATTGTATTGGCTATCTATATTAAGGAAGTTTTGCTGGGTTTTCTTCCTCTTGAGGGTTTCCCAGGATAAATGCTTGTGTACTCTTGTGATTGTGTTTCTCTTAGTGATCCTGTCTTTGCTATTGTTATCTAGTAAATTGAAAGTAACCAATAATAGCAGAAACTTTAATAGGTGGATCTTCAATAAAGGCTACGTTCACTACATGTGGTTTGTCTTTGAGCTCTCCCTTGAGAATGTCATTAACTCGAAATATATAGTTCCATGCCACGTGAGCCCTTTTCTTGCAATAATGACGTTCCATCTCTCCTTTGTCTTTTGTTGATTTGCGAAAATTGTATCTTGAGTATAATGTAGTCTCGATCAAGGCAGAAATTGGTGGCCACCCACCTCTTCCACTCACTCAAAGCAAGGGTTTCCACCTTGACAATTTGTCTATATCTTTTCGGGTCCTAAACTTTTGGGGTCGTTTTGATGCCTTAAACAATGTTTTTTTGGCCCCTCCACAGTCACACTACAAGCTTTAATCAAAGTGTAATGAAAAAATGTGTAGTCCTCATATAGACCTTTCCAACGAGCTATTGTGCGCCCCAAACATAGATCGTATGAAAAAGTTACGCGCTTGGGAAGTTGACGCACCAACTACCCCCATCGGGGCCTGCAAACCTTTTGGCGTTTCATCTTCCGGGGTTAGGGTTTTGGATTTTCTTTATGTTAAAAATGCCTCTAGAGCCTTATTGTAATCATCATCATCTTATTGTGAAGAGCGTAACCATCACATCTCTTCTCAGAAATAAGCTACCACCATTCTAGCGAGTCATTCATTCTGTAATTTTATAGTTTCTGTACATTCTCTCCTTAATAAAAATTGTGCATTACTGTATCTCTTTATTTATTGCCATATATCTGCATATTTCAATGTTATATCTCAACCTTCATTTCGTTCTCAAAATAATTCAGATCAGTGGTATCAAAGCAAGCTGCTCCTTGTTGTTTCTTAGTGCATGTCCCCGACCAGGTCAAGGTATAGAGAGTTGGGTCTCAAGCTAGTTTCTCTTGAGGACAACCACTCTCGCCAACCTAAGTAGCCTCCTATGGCAGAAGAAAAGAGAGACATAGGAGCAAAAGATCCCATCAAACTGTTTCTCACGGAAGCCCTCGTGCAACAGAGGAACAAGATGTTGGGGAATTTTTCCCAAATCCTTCAACGACTGCCGACAATAACAGGCGTGTCTTTGTCAAGAAGTTGCTTTGGAGATGCTACTCCATTCAAGGCACAAGTTAATTTTGATATTCTCGTATTTGAAGGTCAGATCGATGCAAATGCTTTGGAAAAATGGATAAATTTGCTAGAAGGTTATTTCTTTGATCACAATTTTTCCGACGGAGAAAAGATCACCTTTGTGCTCCTTAAGGCTCTCCCCCATGTCAAACACTGGTGGGAAACTCAATGGGAGAAAAATTCCACAGAGGAGTTTGGAATATTTGGGGCCGAGCCCACTTGAATTTTTTTATGGATGCGGTCAAGGAGCTATATTACCCCGTGGGAAACTACAATGACCAATACATGAGATGGACCACGCTGCATCAAAAGAGGGACCAAACACTGCAAGAGTTCACAAATACCTTCCATACCTTGCGCACCAAGTTGGGTATCAAAGAATCTGAGCGGCATTTGATTCTGAAATACCGCATGACTCTACACATGTACATCCAAACCGAAATGGATTTTCTGGACATCTCATCACTGAGAGCTGCTTATAGATATGTTATCAAAATCGAGCATAAATTTAAGCAACAAAGCAAGCGAGAATTCAGGTCTCCAAATCCGCATCAACCAAAGTATGGTAAAGGAAACCCTAACTCATAGAATAATCAACCTCAAGAAAACCAGTCCAAGCCACATGGAAAGAAGGGTAACGCGAAGACGAAGGAAAATGGGAAGTGGTGCGACTTCCATAAAATCCCTTGGCACAACACCGATGAATGTCGTTCAAAACATTCATTGGTGGCCGAGCTCAAAGAAACAGAGCCGAGCCCAGCATCAAACTTCGATTCATACAATAATAAAATGAGACAGATAATTGATGCAAAACCCACTGCTATTGTCGTGACCACAACAATCCAACCGGAAGAACCAGAGGATCCTGAGGAGGGGGAGTGCCTTTTCCATTCACAGATGTGGGTGAAGGGGACCCCGTTGCATTTTATTGTTGATAGAGGAAACCAGAAGAACCTCATCTCAGTAGAGGTTGTCAAGCAGTTGGATTTGTTGACAATGCCACACCCGTAGCCATACATCGGATGGCTCCGCTAGGGACGAGATCTTTGTGTAAGCCAATAGTGCCGCCTGTCATACAACATCAAGGCCTTTAAGGATGAGGTACTGCACGATGTTTCCCCAATAGAATTCTATGATGTTCTGTTAGGCCAACCATATATGTGGAGGTGTCATGCTGTTTATGAGTCTCGACCCCATAACGTCATTGTTACTATGGGGGTCAACCCTACAGGATAAAGGTAGTTCCGACTACTATACTGCCAAAACATTACTGCAAAGTAATCTCTCATACGACAAAGTTTAGCCTCTTCAAAACCTGCTTAGAAAAGAAGGGCATTGCAACCACTGCAACCTCGACCCAAGACCCTTCTATCCAGTAGAAGCAGATCGACAAGATTATAGAAGAGCACCAAGATATTCCTACTACACCTACGGGGGTGCCTCCACACTGCCCAGTCAAACAAAGTTATGATAAATCCCTTCATGTTCTTCATGCTGCATCTTCACCGACAAAGTGCTCCCACACTTCGACAGATAATACAACCAGATTGGTTAAATAGATCCAACCCTTCCAACAACAGGTTCATAACAACCTTCAACAAGCTAAGCAGGACAACTTCTTCAGCAAGGCAAACAACTCACCAAGGTTTAGATTCAACAAAAGCTTCCCTGGGGATTTCACGCAATGGAGACCATTGCTTCCTAAGGGGGGAGAATTGATCCATTGAAGTTTTAAGTAGGTTCATAATATATTCTTATTGTATTTGATCAAGTCAAAACCCTAAAAGAATAATGCTAAATCATATTTGTAAAGTTGGCCCCATTGATCCATTACAAAAGAAAAATACAAATTAGAAAGTGAAAACTGTACAAGTCAACCTTGACCAAGTTAAAAAAGGATGGTTCATTCATTGTATAAAGGAGGCTAGATGCCTCATTTAGGTGACATAACACAAGTTCTCTCAAGGAAAAGTTCGCTAGCCTTAGAAGAAGACGCATCAACAAAAGAAGGGTGTATTTGGGAAGACTTTTGATTATCTCTTGAAGGATCTATCTGAGGGCAGTGGTGCGCTACCCTACTGTAGCTAGGGTTTATGGTTTATCTTGTGTATATATTATATTCTGGCATATCTCTCTTGAAGAGAGCATTGTATTGACATTGTACTTGGTTGATGAATCTATATTGAAGAAGTTTTGCTGGGTTTTCTTCCCCAAGAGGGTTTCCTAGGATAAATCTTTGTGTATACTATGAATGTCTTTCTTTCAGTGATTCTCATGCAGTTAATATGCTAATGAATTAAAGATTAAGGAATTTTGAATACTCTTAACTGCTAAAGCAAAATCTCAACATGGTATTAGAGCCACCCTGAAAGAATCCATTTTCATAGTCTAGAGGAACTCACTGGGCAATATAAGACCACAAAAATGCCCATGGCCAAGTCTAGTGCACCTTTTCCATGGATCAATTTTGCAGTTTGACAAGTTTTGGAAAATTAGGGTTTTCGCATGAAACCTTGGGTGATGACGTCACCCACTTTCTGAAGGATGTTGGATAAGATAAATACACCAAGGAGGTCGCCCAAGGAGGGCACATCTTTTCCCTGGATCAGATCTATAATATTCAAAAGTTGAAAAATTAGGGTTTCCTCAAGAAACCCTAGGTCAAGACGTTTGGGCATCTAATGGCTGAAGCTGGAGCATATTTTTGAAGAAAGGAGGTCACCTTGGCATAACACACTCACTGGTAAGGTCAAAATTCATTTTTTCAAGATTTCAATTTTCATCATATTTTTCAAGATCCCGAGGCAAAATGACTTCTAGCACCAAGCTTGATGAGAATCTTGAGGGTGTTGATAACTTCCAAGCATGGAAATATAGAGTGATGCTCATTCTAGAATAAAATGATCTAGAAGGTTTCATTGAAAAAGAAGTTGAAGATCCAGAGGGAGATAAAGCTAAGGCAAAGCACAAAATTAACCTGGTTAAAGAAAAGAGGATTATTGTAGATTCTATCAAGGATCACTTAATCCATCATGTCTCATCATTGAAGAATCCAAAGCAGATGTTTGATGCTTTGGAGAAGCTTGAGGGTGCTGATAACTCATAGCATGGAAATATAGAGTGATGCTCATTCTAGAAGAAAATGATCTAGAAGGTTTCATTGAAAAAGAAGTTGAAGAGCTAGAGGGAGATGAAGCTAAGGAAAAGAACAAAAAGAACCTGGTTAACGCAAAGAGGATTATTGTAGATTCTATCAAGGATCACTTAATCCCTCATGTCTCATCATTGAAGACTCCAAAGTAGATGTTGATGCTTTATCTTGACTATATGAAGGAAAAAATATCAACCGAAAGATGACATTGAGGACACAACTTAAGAATGTGAAGATGCAGAATTCATAAACCATTCAATCCTACTTTACGAGAGTGTCTCAAATCAAAGAACAACTTGAAGCCATTGGAGACATAGTTGAAGAAGCTGAGCTAGTAATGACTACATTGAATGGTCTCCCAAAGTCTTGGAAATCATTTATTCAGGGAATCTGTTGCAGAAGAAAGCTAACAAAGTTTAGCAGGCTATGGGAATATTGCACTAAAGAAGAAGCTAGATTGGCAGCAAGAGAAGAAAAGTTGGGTGATGATGAAAATCAAGCACATACAAGAAAAGGAAAGAGTAGAAAATAGGTTCATCCCCACATGAAGTTTCAAAGGTCATAAAAGACACAAAATAATCAAAAAGATTATTCAATTTACAAATGCTATAGCTACTAGAAGATGAGACACATTGCAAGACACTGTCCTCACATAAAAGATCAGATCAAAAAAGGAAAGTATAAAAGACATCATGCTCATGTCGCAGAAGACGATGAACCTGCTTAGAAAAGAACAAAAGAATATGATTCAAGTGAAGAATAGGTTTTGATGTCAACTCTTACAGGGTCAATCACTCATGGATGTGACACATGGCTTGTTGATAGTGGTGCTTATAAGTACATGACCGGTTACAAGGATTCTCTTTCAAATCTGGTTAAGAAGGATTCACCTCATAAGGTAAAGCTCGATGATGACTATCAATATCCCATTAAAGGGGTAGGAGAATCCTCCTACATGTTGGATTCTAGAAATCCTATGAAGATGAAATATGTTTTGTATGTGCCTGGTTTGAAGAGGAATCTCCTTTCTATCTCAAAATTGGATGAGAAAGGATTCAAAGTTGCTTTTGTTGATGGTGAAGTTCTTATGCGGCCAAGAGGAAATTCTATTGAGGATGCTATTGTGATTGGTTGTCAAGAAGGTTTATGCAAATTAAAGGGACACTCAGATTCAACATTAGTTCACAATACAATAAATCCGAGTGAACTATGGCACATAAGACTTGCTCACATACATTACAAAGAATTACCGACCATGAGCAAGATGGTGACAGGTTTTCCAGAGATTCAAGTGAGTCCTGTTCATATTATGGTAGCTGCAGGAGGTATTAACCTCCATGTGTAACCTTTGGCTAGAATAGAATATTCTGGAAGCAAGAGAAACCCTAAACAGATGTGTAAAAACCCTAGAAGACAAGTCGGCTGAGTAGAATAAATAATATAAATGTATTATCTTCCAGAATGACAAGTCGACCTATATAGGTGACAAGAACCACTATAAATAGAAGGTGCTCTAGCTCATTTGTACAAACACTTCACTCACTCTCTCAGAAAGGTATAACAAAAGTTTGGAGTTGAAGTTGCAAGAAAGGAAGGTGCATCTTCTGGGGTGATTCTTGGTCTCTCTCTCTCTAGCACTATCTAGCGTAAGACATGCACCCTACCTTTAGTATCTCTTGGTGGTATTCTTGGTGATATTATTGGTGGTATTCTTGGGAAGAAGTGCAACTGCAATTGCTACAGTTGAGTATTGTTCTTTTTCTGTGGTTGTGGAGACTCTCTCTCTCGTGCACTACCCTTGGAGAAGGTGCACTCTCCTTGTCTTGTGTTTTTGCTGTAGTTGGATGGTGTTTTCTATTTCCATCTCATGCTACTGTTGCATCCAGGGTTTATCTTTTGGTTCTAGTGTGGCTTTTCGGAATCATTCTATCTAGCAAAGGTTAAGGTGCTTGGGGGTGGCTTCGTGCCTATGTTTTGGTGACAATAATGATGTTTTCTATGGTTAAAACAAGTACTTCAAATGTTTTAACAGGTTATGGTCCCACACTACCTTCATAACAGTCTCTCCGCTGGAAGGTAGATCAACAGTTCTTTGTCAATCTCGTTGTAGCACCAGTTGCAGCTGCAACTAGGGTTTCTAATTTTGCAGTTGCAACAAACCCTAACCTAATTCTTTGGGCAATTTAAGCAAAATGTTTGGCACAAATTTTGGGTATTCTAGTGCGCGCTAGCCTAGCGCACCCTCTGGTGTCCTCAGCCAACAAAAACATCAAGTTTGATTTCTTGGTCAAAGATAAAGTCAAAGTTGTATGGTCAAATTCAAAGGTTGACTTTTGGTCCAAATTGATTTTGTGGTCAAAGTTGAAATTTCAGGGTTTCTAGCTTGTTCTAATCATTGAACCTTTTTGATTTAGTTTCTAGCCTCGTCTTGTCAAGATGGTGTCTAGTTTCAGATTAGAATACAAGCTGAATGATGCTACAAATTTCAAAGGTATGCACTTGTATATGCTTTTCAAGTTATATCATCCTGCAAACCATGAGTGTGTTTGCAAGGGATGTACCAAATACCTTGTCCAAGCAATGATATTGGATTTAGTACATTCAGAGGAACAAGCGCACCCTCCCTAGCAATTGAGGCTCCAAGTTCCAGGTTTGAATGATCAAATTGTTAAGTTTCAATTTGCGCATATCAAGTTTGATAGTTACTACAGTACAAGTAAACACTATAGTTGTGACAACAATCTTTGAAAGTTTCTATTACTGCTAGGTATACTTGGTTGCATGTAAGTACTATTGATATAGATGCTTATTACACTTCTTTGCAAAGTGAATTAACATCTCCTCTAGGATATATTTCTTGTTTTTCTCTCGGGCAAGTCACCTTGGTAATTCTATGATGACTACCATCCTTGTTACCATAGATATGTTCTTATGAAAATGCTATCGGAAATACTTTTTCTCTTGTTGTTCTTGTTCTACGTAGGTCACATGCGATAGATCTGAGAAGGATCTACAGTGATAGTTGCAAACATGGATCAGATGACTCCATAAACTGGTGAGGCAAGTGATCTCACCAAGTACCAATTCTAAAGGAAGCGTGTAAAGAAAAATGCGTTTTTGGACACCTTTCACTCAAATACAAACGATGAAGTATTTAACAAATCCCAAGAATTCAAAGATGAAGTGGAAAACCTGACAGACAAGAAAATCAAGATATGATAATGGAGGAGAATACACCTCCAAGGAGTTAATTGCCTTTTATAAAGTAGTCGAGATTAGGAGGGAGATAATTGTCCCACATAATCCTCAACAAAATGGTGTGGCAGAAAGAAAGAACCGATGCATTGAAGAATCTGTTAAGGAAATAATGTATGACCAAGATCTATCCATGTTTCTATGGGGAGAAGCAACTATGACAACCATATATGTTCAAAATAGAAGTCCTCATCGTATATTGAAGAACATGACTCTAGAAGAATATTTCTCCGGAAAGAAGCCAAGTGTTGAACACTTGAGGATCTTTGGCTGTCGTATCTATATTCATGTTCCCAAGGACAAAAGAAAGAAGTTGGAACCTTTAGGAAAGAAGGGAATATTCGTTGGATACAGTGAGTCATAAAAAACTTACAGAATTTATGTCCTAGGTCAACAGAAGGTTGAAATCACTAGGGACGTGACTTTTGATGAGAATATTTCCTTCAGGAAATCTACAGAAGATTCCATGGATTCCAACGATAAAGAAGAACATGAAGGTCCCAAGGAAGAAACTACATGTTCTCCAGAACATCCCAATGAAGAACTTGTAGAACTAGTTATTGTATATGAGACCAAAAAATGACCAACATGGCTCGAATACACCCTACAAGAAGCAAAAAGACATAAAGCTCCCAATGGCACTTTCAGGGAAAGAAAGAGGCCCAAAATATTCTCTAGGTATGCGACACTCATGACAAGTCTTGTCAATGCAGAACCTTCCATCTTTGAAGAAGTCAAGAATAAAGAATGGAAGGAAGCTATGATGGAAGAATATCAATCCATCATGATGTATGGAAAATTGTGCCTAGCCTCGAAGGAAAGTCTGTAAATGGGTTTACAAGATAAAGTATTCAGTATCAATAAATACAGGGAAAGATTCATGGCTATAGGGTTCTCCCAGCAGGAGGGATAAGACTATGATGAGACGCTTGCTCGAGTTGCCAGATACACCTCTATTAGAGCCATCATATCTCTTCCAACATCCATGGGATGGAATTTACATCAGATGGATGTAAAGATTGCTTTTCTCAATGGAGTAATTGAGGAAGTAGTATACATAGAACAACCTCAAGGTTTTGAGGTACACCTGAGAGAAACCCATGCATGTAGATTAAAGAAGGCCTTGTACTGACTCAAGCAAGCTCCAAGAGCTTGATATGCACGAATTGACAATTACTTGACGAGACTTGGATTTTCCAAGAGCTATGCTGATCCAAACCTTTATTACAAGGTTGTGAATGATGCACATGTGATCTTTCTACTATATGTTGATGATTTTTTTCTAACAGGGGCAGAGCCTCTCATTATTCAAGGTAAGAGGGAGTTAGCCTCAGAATTCGATATGAAAGATCTTAGTCCCATTCATTATTATTTGAGACTAGAAGTATGACAAAAGCGTGGTGAAATATTCTTGGGTCAAGGGAAGTATGTTGTAAAGATACTTTAGAAGTTTGGGATGATGGATTGCAAATCCATGGAAACTCCCATGGTGACATTTACTTTGCTGTGAACACGTTTAGCCAGTTTTAGGTGGAACCTAGACATGAGCATTGGATAGTTGCAAAACACATTTTGAGATATCTTCATGGGATACTAAATTATGGTTTGAGATATGCCTCAAACAATGACGTACAACTGCATGGATTTACTGATTCGGATTGGGCAGGGAATGCATATGACATAAAGAGTAATTCTGGTATATGTTTCAGTTTGGGCTCTGCTATTATATCATGGGCTAGAATGAAACAAAAGTTCGTTGCACTCAACACTGTAGAAGTAGAGTATATTTCAACTTGTGATGCTTGTACGAAAGTAGTATGGTTCCGTCAACTGATTTCTGGACTATTTGATCAGGTGTTGGATTCGACTGTGATATATTGTGATAATCAGAGCAGTGTGAAGCTTTCAAAGAACCCCGTGTTCCATGACAGGTCAAAGCACATTGAGATCAAGTTCTATTTTATCCGTGATAAACTCCAGAAGGGAGAAGTGATTCTCTAGTACATCTCCACTGATGAGCAGATAACTGATATTTTGACAAAGCCTTTGTCCAAGATAAAGTTTGCATACTTAAGGGACAAGATGAGACTTGTGAATATAACTCCCTTAGTTGAAACAGAGGTGGTGAATTCCTCGATTGGGAGGGAGTGATGATATATGGCATCATGGATAGTCAATGTGCTGGTGGATATACATTCTCCAGGTGGAGAATGGTCCAGGCATAAAAAAATTGTAATGGCCCCTTCATTACGACTAGGAAAGCGAAGAACAAAAGGGTAATTTTTTTTATATAAGCATTATGAAATTAACATCAACACATAAATCACAACATCGCCTAATCAATGACATCATAATAAAAGAATTACGAGCGACTCATCGTCGTAATCCATAACGACGGAACCAACACATCAGTCAAAATTAGTAATGACACATAATTAACACATCATCACATTAGATAACAACACAAAATCAATAAGTATCATACATGGCGATGCAATATCAACTCATCACATAAAGATAACACAGAGAAACTACCCGTCCTACCTATCCTGCAAGGTTAGGACCTCCAAGACACATACACAACGCTCAAGCCCAAGATTCATCCGATTGATTTTGACCATTTAAGGTCTCAGGGCTGGCGACTGTTCTGAGGAACAAGGAGGTGTCTACATCCCACTAACACACTCAAGTCCAAAACCAACTAGCTAAATCAACATCAACGATAATCAATTTTATCAATCAATCAATCCTAATCATCAATTAAACATGGAGCAAGAGTAATCAATCGCATAACTCATCATATACTGACATTAATTGAAGGCACAAGTTTAAGCAATTTCAGAACCGATCATACATCAACGTTTAATTTCAAGAAACAATATTATCTAATTACTAAATCGTTTTTATGTCGACATTATTGCAAGGTGCATTGAATCCAATTACTTAATCATTTACACATCAACAATAAATAACGCAAGAGTAAATAAACTTTAAACAATCATACGTCAACATAATAAATGGTGCAAGAGTATTCTCAAACTTATTTTCATGGCGTAAGGATGTTTAACTACTTAACTAATCATACATCAATATTAAATTCATGGCGCAAGTAAACTAATAATTTAATCATTCATCAAACTTTAAATATTCATTGCGCAAGGGAAAACTATTGATTTATTTCATGGCGCAACAAAATCTATCTTCTCAATCAATCATACATCAATTTAATGGACGCAAGAGTAAATTATTACACATCTTGTCATACATCAACGTTATTCATGGCGCGCAAGTATTTGAACTAATTGCTAAATCAATCATACATCCACATAATTTCCAAGACACAAGAGTAGTCACTTTAAATTAAATGGCGCAAGAGATCATAGATGCTTAATAAATCATATGTCAATCATTATACAAAAGCGCAAGAGAAATCTAATTCCAAACCATCATAAATATAATTTATAAGCCACGATTCATTCGCACATGATAAGGACATAATTCCCAACCTAGAGGGCAAATCTTCCTTCACTAGTACTAGTTTTCTCATTACTCTGCCAATGAGGTAACTCTACTCAATTCACAATTGACTCAATTCTAAAGCATCCACAATAGGTATTCAACTTAAATAACTCACCAACTAAATACCAAGTTCCAAATTAGTTAGTATGAGCCATAACTAGATTTTGCACTTATCCATTTTATAATTATATCCAATATTAAAATAGAGAAGGGTTATTTTAGCAATTTAAAATATCCTCAATATCTATGTAATAAACAAAGAATATAAAAATCTCCCTTGGAGGATACTAGTAACTTTTATTCCAACAAGATGGAATTATCTAAACGTTAAAGTAATGATTTACCAGAGAACTGAAAAATAAGAACTGGTGAAATGAAAATTTCAGAACACAAAAACTCCAATGCACAGAGCACAAATAACTACACATTCTATAAAATGACAAGGGAAAAATGGCCTCCTTAGCCAGGCCGTCGCAGGGAACACAGGGTACAACTCAGTCCAGTTTAGATGGACACATAGCGATGACTCCCAAAATCCGTTGGGAAAGTGATTAAGGCACATAGATCTTATCAATTCGCAGGGGGGATAAAGTCCATCAAAATCGTAGAGGTTACATGAAAATGCAAATATCTCTAAAAGGAAAAACACCGAGCCATTAAAGAGGAAGTCGCCAGGGTGAAATGTCAGATGCTTGGGGAAAAACAAACAACGAGGGGGCAACAAAATCACAGAGATATCCCGTGGTTAGATTCGCCGAGGGAAAACAGAACATTCTGTCATGAAAATTACTGTTGTGAGGGCAGGTCAAAATGCACTTAGATTATTGTTGTGGGTGGGCCTTGATTATCTTGTATTCCATTGTCAGGCCTGATTTAGGAAGCGGTTAAGTTGGGTGGAGAAAACACATGGGTTAAAGCATCTCAACACGTCAATGTAGAGGAATTTCGTGTTGAGAGAGAGTGCATGTGAATCTGTCCTCCCTAGATGAGTCAACTACGTAAGTAAGAAGCTAGGACTCACAATATTTACGTTCTTAAAATGAACGAATATTTCAACAAACACAAATCGCCTGCCTGAGTCGACTGTTATTAATAACCATAACATCCCCATTTGTCTCTCTCATTATAATAATCGATTTGAGTGTTTCTATTCTACAGGTCAGAACGAGGCTCCCACAACACCGACGATCCACTCATGGAATAAAATTTAAGGGTTAAATTCGCCGAGTGCAACCCAAAATCCCAAAGAAAATCTAAGGGTTTAAATTTGCTGAGTGTAAACCAAAACCGTAGAGAAAAAAACTAAGTAAATACGCTGATTATTATGTGGAAAAATGCAGAGAAGCACCATGAAAAATCGCAGAGAATTAAGATGGTATTCTTTGGGAAAGAGGGTGGAGACGCAGAACCCTTGGCTCCCAAAGCGTAGAGAAGAAGATGCCCAAACGCGCTGGGCAACAGAAGGAAACACATAGCCTTAGGGATCTCCACAAAATGTAGGGAATAAATGTACAACAACGCTGATCATTGAAGGAAGCATAGAGCTCAGGACTCTCCACAAAAACGAACGGATAAATGTATGAAAAAACACCCCGTTGAGCATTGAAGGAAGCATAAAGCTCAGGAATATCCAAAAAAACGTAGGGATAAATGTATAAAACACTGAACATTGAAGGAAGCATAAAGCTCAAGACTCTCCACAAAACGCAGGGATAAATGTATAAAAACGTTGAGCATAAATTTATAAAATCGGTAGCAACGGAGGTAGGATCTGAGCTTGGGTCTCTTCATAAAAAGGCTTAGAATAAATGTATAAAATTGCTAAGGGAGAGAACTCAAAGATTTAAAAAAAAAAGATACAGAGAAAAGAACTCAGAGATCAACACGTAGAGATTTAATAAATCGCTAAGGATGCAAAAGATATAAAGTCGCATAGGAAGAATTCGACAGTCACACGGCTTGGCAAGGACATCAATCACTAGACTAATTCCAAAAACCATGTACACAATAAAAACTTAATATAATGTAAATTCAAATGAAAATACCGTGACCGATGAAGATAGGCTTGATGACGATCCTTGGCGACAGACGTTCCCTTTCCTCGTCCACTTTCTAACCATTGAGACTTCACCGATACCTCCCAACCAACACTAGGGGTACTCTTCTTCCCCCTTAGCCCTCGAGCCACAAAGAGACCACACACAAACACAACTCGAATCCTTTAGCTCTCAGCTCGCCTCGCAAGGTAGAGCCACCACTCTCTCTCTCAAGTTGGGTATCCCAAATCTCACAAGTAAAACCAATCAAAATTTCTACAACATAACCTTACTCATAACTCGTGTGATCCATTCCTCCTCTCAGCCACTTTTTTTATTATAGAATTTACTTAGTAACAACTTGCCATTTGCACATTTAATTATTATTATTTTTTAAATTTATTAGGAATTATTCACCCATACACTTATCACCCGTTCCCTTGGTTGCACCAATAAATGCACAATTTAATTTAATTAAATGTCGAATTCCCACACCCATCCTAAAGGCGCTCCTAAAACCACTCCTAGTTGTCCCATTATTTCCCATTTATGATGACGCCTTTCTAAAATGGAGTTGAGTTAAAATAAGAGTGTTCTCTAGTTAGACTAGACTCTAGATACCTTTCTATGCTTACACATTCTTGTATGCTTTATTCCTTTCTTATTTTAATTTCTAATTTGGTATTTACTTGCACAATGTGTATTAAATCACTCTTTAGATTTACTTGCACAATGTGTATTGAATCAGGTAGTGTCTCCACACTCTCAAGGCATACACAATCTAAGGTACAAGTTAATTTTGATATTCCCGTATTTGAAGGTCAGATCGATGCAAATGATTTGGAAAAATGGTTAAATTTGCTAGAAGGTTATTTCTCTGTTCACAATTTTTTCGACAAAGAAAAGATCACCTTTGCGCTCCTTAAGGCTCTCCCCCATGTCAAACATTGGTGGGAAACTCATTGGGAGAAAAATTCCACAGAGGAGTTTGGAATATTTGGGGCCGAGCCCACTTGAGATTTTTTTATGGATGCGGTCAAGGAGCAATATTACCCCGTGGGAAACTATGATGACCGGTACATGAGATGGACCACGCTGCATCAAAAGCGGGACCAAACAGTGCAAGAGTTCACAAATACCTTCCATACCTTGAGCACCAAGTTGGGTACCAAAGACTCTGAGCGACATTTGTTTCTGAAATACTGCATGACTCTACACATGTACATCCAAACTGAAATGGATTTTCTGGACATCTTATCACTGGGAGCCGCTTATAGATATGCTATCAAAATCGAGCATAAATTTAAGCAACAGAACAAGTGAGATTTCAGGTCTCCAAGTAGGTTCGAAGAAACTGCATGTTCTCCAGAATATCCCAATGAAGAACTTGTAGAACTAGTTATTGTATATGAGACCAAAAAATGACCAACATGGCTCAAATCCACCCTACAAGAGGCAAAAAGGCATAAAGCTCCCAATGGCACTTTCAGGGAAAGCAATAGGCCCAGAATATTCTCTAGGTATGTGACACTCATGACAAGTCTTGTCAATGCAGAAACTTCCATCTTTGAAGAAGTCAAAAAGAAAGAATGGAAGAAATCTATGATGGAAGAATATCAATCCATCATGATGTATGAGAAATTGTGCCTAGACCCGAAGGACAGTCTGTAAATGGGTTTACATGATAAAGCATATAGTATCAATAAATACAAGGCAAGATTCGTGGCTATAGGGTTTTCCCAGCAGGAGGGAGAAGACTATGATGAGACGTTTGCTCGAGTTTCCAGATAAACCTCTATTAGAGCCATCATATCTCTTCCAACATCCATGGGTTGGAATTTACATCAGATGGATGTAAAGACTGCTTTTCTCAATGGAGTAATTGATGAAGAAGTATACATAGAACAACCTCAAGGTTTTGAGGTACACCCGAGAGAAGCCCATGTATGCAGATTAAAGAAGGCCTTGTATGGACTCAAGCAAGCTCCAAGAGCTTGGTATACACGAATTGACAATTACTTGACGAGACTTGGATTTTCCAAGAGCTATGCTGATCCAAACCTTTATTACAAGGTTGTGAATGATGCACCTGCGATCTTGGTACTATATGTTGATGACTGTTTTCTAACAGGGGCAGAGCCTGTCATTATTCAAGGTAAGAGGGAGTTAGCCTCTGAATTCAATATGAAAGATCTTAGTCCCATGCATTATTATTTGAGACTATAAGTATGGCAGAAGTGTGGTGAAATATTCTTGGGGCAAGAGAAATATGTTGTAAAGATAATTTATAAGTTTGGGATGATGGATTGCAAATCTATGGAAACTCCCATGGTGACATTTACTTTGCTGTGAACACGTTGAACCAGTTTTAGGTGGAACCTATACATGAACACTGGATAGATGCAAAGCACATTTTGAGATATCTTCATGGGATGCTAAATTATGGTTTGAGATATAACTCAAACAATGACGTACAATTGCATGGATTTACTGATTCAGATTGGGCAGGGAGTGCAGATGACATAAAGAGTAATTCTGGTATATGTTTCAATTTGGGCTCTGCTATGATATCATGGGCTAGAAGGAAACAAAAGTCCATTGCACTCAACACTGTAGAAGCAGAGTATATTGCAACTTGTGATGCTTGTACGAAAGCAGTATGGCTCCGCCAACTGATTTATGGACTATTTGATCAGGTGATGGATTCGACTGTGATATATTGTGATAATTATAACTGTGTGAAGCTTTCAAAGAACTATGTGTTCCATGACAGGTCGAAGCACATTGAAATCAAGTTATATTTTATCCGTGATAAACTCCAGAAGGGATAAGTGATTCTCTATTACATCTCCACCGATGAACAGATAATTGATATTTTGACGAAGGCTTTGTCCAAGATAAAGTTTGCATACTTAAGGGACAAGCTGAGACTTGTGGATATAACTCCCTTAGTTGAAAGGGAGGTGGTGAATTCCTCGATTGGGAGGGAGTGCTGATATATGGCATCATGGATAGTCAATGTGCTGGTGGATATACATTCTCCAGGTGGAGAATGGTCCATGCAGAAAAAAATTGTAACGACCCCTCCGTTACGACTAGGAAAGCAAAGCACAAAAGGGTAAATTTTTTTATTTAAGCATTATGAAATTAACATTAACACATAAATCACAACATCGCCTAATCAATGACATCATAATAAAAAAATTACGAGCGACTCATCGTCGTAATCCATAACGACGTAACCAACACATCAGTCAAAATTAGTAATGACACATAATTAACACATCATCGCATTAGATATCAACACAAAATCAATAAGTATCATACATGGCGATGCAATATCAAGTCATCACATAAAGATAACATAGAGAAACTACTCGCCCTACCTATCCTACAAGGTTAGGACCTCCAAGACACATATGCAATGCTCAAGCCCAAGATTCATCCGATTGATTTTGACCATTTAAGGTCTGAGGGATGGCGATTGTTCTAAGGAACAAGGAGGTGTCTACATCCCACTAACACACTCAAGTGCAAAACCAGCTAGCTAAATCAACATCAACGATTATCAATTTTATCAATCAATCAATCCTAATCATCAATTAAACATGGAGCAAGAGTAATCAATCACATAACTCATCATATACCGACATGAATTCAAGGCATAAGTTTAAGCAATTTCACAACCGATCATACATCAACGTTTAATTTCAAGACACAAGATTGTCTAATTACTAAATCGTTTTTATGTCGACATTATTGCAAGGTGCATTGAATCCAATTACTTAATCATTTACACATCAACAATAAATAACGCAAGAGTAAATAAACTTTAAACAATCATACGTCAACATAATAAATGGTGCAAGAGTATTCTCAAACTTATTTTCATGGCGCAAGGATGTTTAACTACTTAACTAGTCATACATCAATATTAAATTCATGGTGCAAGTAAACTAATAACTTAATCATTCATCAATCATTAAATATTCATTGCGCAAGAGTAAACTATCGATTTATTTCATAGCGCAACAAAATCTATCTACTCAGTCAATCATACATCAATTTATTGGACGCAATAGTAAATTATTACACATCTTGTCATACATTAACGTTATTCATGGCTCACAAGTATTCGAACTAATTTTTAAATCAATCATACATCCACATAATTTCCAAGACACAAGAGTAGTCACTTTAAATTAAATGACGCCACTTTAAATTAAATGGCGCAAGAAATCATGGATGCTTAATCAATTATATGACAATCATTATAATAAAAGCGCAAGAGAAAACTAATTCTAAACCATCATAAATATAATTTATAAGCCACAATTCATTCTCACATGACAAGGTCACAATTCCCAACCTATAGGACAAATCTTCCTTCACTAATACTAGTTTTCTCATTACTCTGCCAATGAAGTAACGCTACCCAATTCACAATTGACTCAATTCTAGAGCATCGACAATAGGTATTCAACTTAAATAACTCACCAACTAAATACCAAGTTCCAAATTAGTTAGTATGAGCCATAACTAGATTTTGCACTTATCCATCTAATAATTATATCCAATATTAAAATAGAGAAGGGTTATTTTTGCAATTTAAAATATCGTCAATATCTATGTAATAAACAAAGAATATAAAAATATCCCTTGGAGGATACTAGTAACTTTTATTCCTACAAGATGGAATTATCTAAACCTTAAAGTAATGATTTACGAGAGAACTGAAAAATAAGAAGTGGTGAAATGAAAATTTTAGAAACAAAAACTCCAATGCGGAGCACGAATAACTACACATTCTATAAAATGACAAGGGAAAAATGGCCTCCTTGGCCAGACCGTTGCAGGGAACACAAGGTACAACTCAGTCCAGTTTAGATGGACGTAGAGTGATGATTCCCAAGAACTTAGAGAGCTAAAAATCCGTTGGGAAAGTGATTAAGGCGCATAGATCTTATGAATTCGCAGAGGGGATAAAGTCCATCAAAATCGTAGAGGTTACATGAAAATGCAAATATCTCTAAAGGGAAAAACCCCGAGCCATTAAAGAGGAAGTCGCCATGGAGAAATCTCACATGCTGGGCGAAAAACAAGCAACGCGGGGGCAAAAAAATCGCAGAGATATCCCGTGGTTAGATTCGCTGAGGGAAAAAAACATAACCTTCTGTCATGAAAACTATTGATGTGAACACCGTGAGGGCAGGTCAAAATTCACTTAGATTATTGTTGTGGGCAGGCCACATTATCTTGTATTCCATTGTTTAGAAAGCGGTTAAGTTGGGTGGAGAAAACACATGGGTTAAAGCATCTCAACACGTCAATGTAGAGGAATTCCGCGTTGAGAGAGAGTGCATGTGTATCTGTCCTCCCTAGAGCAGTCAACTACGTAAGTAAGAAGCTAGGACTCACAATATTTACGTTCTTAAAATGAACGAATATTTCAACAAACACAAATCGCCTGCCTGAGTCGACTGTTATTAATAGCCATAACATCCCCATTTGTCTCTCTCATTATAGTAATCGATTTTAGTGTTTCTATTCTACAGGTCAGGACGAGGCTCCCACAACACCGACGATCCACTCATGGAATAAAATTTAAGGGTTAAATTCGCTGAGTGCAACCCAAAATCCCAAAGAAAATCTAAGGGTTTAAATTTGCTGAATGCAAACCAAAATTGCAGAGAAAAAAATTAAGTAAATACGCTGAGTATTATGTGGAAAATCGTAAAGAAGCACTATGAAAAATCGCAGAGAATTAAAATGGTATTCGCTGGGCAAGAGGGTGGAGACGCAGAGCCCTTGGCTCGCTAAACGCAGAGAAGAAGACGCCCAAACGCGCTGGGCAAGAGAAGGAAACACATAGCCTTAGGGATCTCCACAAAATGTAGGGAATAAATGTACAACAAGGCTGATCATTGAAAGAAGCATAGAGTTCAGGACTCTCCACAAAAACACAAGGATAAATGTATTAAAAAAAAAACCCGCTGAGCATTGAAGGAAGCACAAGGCTCAGGAATATCCCAAAAAACGTAGGGATACATGTATAAAATGATGAACATTGAAGAAAGCATAAAGCTCAAGACTCTCCACAAAACGCATGGATAAATGTATAAAAACGTTGAGCATATATTTATAAAATCGGTAGCAACGGAGGTAGGATCCGAGCTTGGGTCTCTTCATAAAAAGGCTGAGAATAAATGTATAAAATCGCTAAGGGAGAGAACTCAAAGATTTAAAAAAAAATATGCAGAGAAAATAACTCAGAGATCAACACATAGAGATTTAATAAATCGCCAAGGATGCAAAAGATATAAAGTCGCATAAGAAGCATTCGATAGTGACACGGCTTCACAAGGCCATCAATAACTAGACTAATTCCAAAAACCATATACACAATAAAAACTTAATATAATGCAAATTCAAATGAAAATACCGTGACCGACGAAGATAGGCTTGATGACGATCCTTAGCGACAAACGTTCCATTTCCTCGTCCACTTGCTAACCATTGAGACTTCACCGGTACCTCCCAATCAACACTAGGGGTACTCTTATCCCCCCTTATCCCCCGAGCCACAAAGGGGCCACACACAAACACAACCCGAATCCTCTAGCTCCCAGCTCGCCTTGCAAGGTAGAGCCACCACTCTCTCTCTCTCAAGCTGGGTATCCGAACTCTCACAAGTAAAACCAATCAAAATTTATGCAACATAACCTTACTCATAACCCATGTGATCCATTCCTACTTTCAGATTTTTTTTTATAGAATTTACTTAGTAACAACTTGCCATTTGCACATTTAATTAATTAAAAAAAAATTAATTATGAATTATTCACCCATACACTTGTCACCCATTCCCTTGGTTGCACCAATAAATGCACAATTTAATTTAATTAAATGTCGAATTCCCTCACCCATCCTAAAGGCGCTCCTAAAACCACTCCTATTTCTCCATATATTTCCCATTTATGATTGACGCCTTTCTAAAATGGAGTTGAGTTAAAATATGAGTGTTTTCTAGTTAAACTAGACTCTAGATACCTTTCTATGCTTACACATTCTTGTATGATTTATTCATTTCTTATTTTAATTTCTAATTTGGTATTTACTTGCACAATGTGTATTAAATCATATAGTGTCTCCACACTCTCAGGGCATTTACAATGGCCATTAACTCCAAATCATGCATTGCATAGTTCTCTTCATGCTTTCTTAATTTCGTTGAAATGTAAGTGATCACTCGAGCGTCTTGCATCAAGACTCCGCCTAAGCCTTCATTGGATGCATATGTGCATACCAATAAGTCCTCGTCCATGTCGAGGAATTTTAGTATTGGCGCTATTGTCAACATATCCTCGAGCCTTCGAAATGTTTTCGCGCATTTCTCGGTCCAAACAAACTTCTTGTTTTTCTTTTGCAATTAAGTGACCGAATTTTCTATCTTCGAAAAACCTTCGATGAACCATCGATAATATCCTGCTAAACCCATAAAGCTACTTACTTCTGCTATGTTCGTTGGCGTAGGCCATTCCATAATAGCCTCTACCTTCATTTGATCCACAACGATGCCTTTATTGAAGATAACATGCCCTAAATAATGAATCCTCAATTGATAAAAAGAGCATTTCGATAGTTTCTCATATAACGTTTTTTCTTGTAAACATTGTAGTACCAAGCGCAAATGTTCGTCATGTTCTTCCGTCGTCCGAGAATATATCAATATGTCATCAATGAATACTTGAACAAACTGTCCAAGTATTCACGAAACACCCCATTCATCAAGCTCATGAATACCCTGCGACGTTTGTTAGTCCAAATGGTAAAACGATAAACTCATAATGCCCAAACCTCATCTTGAATGTGGTCTTAGGAATGTCTTCCTCTTTGATCTGTAACTGGTGATAACCTGATCTCAAGTTGATCTTTGAAAACACCATTGCGCCTTTCATTTGGTAAAACAAATCCTCTATTCTTGGCAATGGATACTGGTTCTTGATCGTTGCCTTGTTCAATTGACGGTAGTCAATACAGAGTCTCCACGACCCATTCTTCTTCCATATGAAAATAACAGGTTCACCCCAACGCGAAACACTTCGACGTATAAGTCCTAGGTCCAACAACTCCTTTAGTTGCATTTTCAACACTTGTAACTTAGGTGTTGACATCCAATAAGGCGTTCTCTCTATCGGCTCAGTTCCAGGTTTCACGTCGATTGTAAAATCCAATTTTGTTTCGGGTGAAAAACTTGGTAACTCTTCTGGGAACATGTCCGCAAACTCTCTTACTATCATAAGGGTTTCTAATCCTTCCACCATTCCCTTATTGTTCAATGCTAAGATTTCATATAGCTTGCATCCTTTGCGCATGTTCTTCCGTAGCTGTAGGGAAGAAATGAACCTTAAGGAAACTCCTTGGTTTCTTCCTACAATCACTCGTCTCTATCCCTCTTCATCTTTGAAGCTCAACCATTTTGTCTTACATTTGAATATCACATCATGGGATTCCAACCATTCCATACTGTTCACGACGTCATAAAATCCTAGGATCGTGACGTACATGTTGGCCTTCGTTGAAAAATCTCCCAGGTTAAGGCTACAGTCCATAACCTTTCCTCCAACCTTCTTCTTGGCACCTAAAGCCATTAACACATAGCTAAACTCATCCTATTTGACTGCCTTTACCTTAATTCTTTTTAGCGCTGCACCAGAAATAAAACTCTCTATAGTACCGAGATGTATCAAAATACTAAAGGTCTGGTCATCAATGGTACCTGACCTCTTGAGCATAGTAGAGTGGTGTTCGGCCTGGCGGTTATTCACTATTGCATGAATTCGGTGGTCCTTGCCCAAATATACTACTGTAGTGTTTTCAGTTGACTTGACTGCTCTGGTCCTCTCAACCGAACATTCATGCTGGTAATGTGGCTCTCCACATTTCCAACATCCAGTCTTCAGTTCAGTACTTCTAGTCCACGAAGTAGAAGTTGTAGGCCCACAAGTCTAAAAACCTGGTCTATTCTGCTGAACAGGCCTAAAATGCTGCTGTTGCGGACGACGCTGCTTTTGGTGGTGTAGTCCTTTGTAGGGAGTCCGCTGCTGAGGTGACAGTCGTTGGGGTGTCATGAAAGTGGATCCTCTCAGAGTACCTTGAAACCCTGATGAATGTCTAGCTGGTGTCTGATGCTACTGCGCACCAGATGTCACCTGTCACGTCGGTCTCGTAGGAGTCCTGCCCTGACCCCCACTGATAAGCTCTTCCTCAGCTATGAGCGCTTTCTGGACTGCATCGTGCAACTTCTAAGGCATTAATATCCTCACTTTCGCATGAATGCCGACGTTAAGGTTGAACACAAACTTGTTGAGCTTCTCGGTGTTCATATGTGGAGCATACCTAAGAAACTCCATGAATCGGGCCTCATACTCGGGCGTCGCATGGACACCCTATCACAATGCGTTGAACTCATTGAGATAACACTCAATGAATTCCTCTAACAAATACCTATCCAAAAATTGCTCCTCGAACAATTCCCATGACATGTCTTTGACGACCATGTTCAGTTGTGGCAGGAGCGTCTTCCACCATAGAAGACCGTTCCCCTTCAGCTGAATACCGGCATGCAGAATTTCATGTTGGAGGTGTAGTCACGAAGTGCGAAGCACATCACCATGTTCTCCAACCATGCCTCAGTGGCTGCGCCATCCGTGGCACCCATGAACTCGAGAAACTCGACCTTCTCGAGTTCTTCGTGAATGCTTCCAGTACCTGCTGGGGTGCACTGTGGACCCTATGGGGGTACATGTGCCCTGGTCTCATCTCTATCTAGACAATTAATCAAGGTCCTGACATCCTTTGAAAGGACCTCATCAACCCAACCACATCCCCCACAACAATTTGATCCTATGCATTGACTTAGTCTTCTCCTTGGGGGTTAGACTCCTCTGGCGTGGATGCTACTGGAGGCGTCGTGCATCCTCCCCTAGCGCCACCTTGTCTGCCTCCGTGACGTCTTCTAACCATGATTACCTACAGGGACATAATTCAATTTAATTAGCGATAAATTATTAATCAAATGTTTAATATAGTGGAATGCATAATGATTCCAAGTAACGGGTTTGAACCTCACTTTGATACCATATGTAACGACCCCTCCGTTACGACTAGGAAAGCGAAGCACAAAAAGGTAATTTTTTTATTTTTATTTTTAATTTAAGCATTAGGAAATTAATATCAACACGTAAATCACAACATTTCCTGATCAATGAAATCATAATAAAATCATTACGAGCAACTCATCGTCGTAATCCATAATGACGTAACCAACACATCAATCAAAATTTCTAACAACACATAATTAACACATCATCGCATTAGATAACAACACAAAATCAATAAGCATCATACATGGCGACACACGATCAACTTGTCACATAAATATAACACAGAGAAACTACCCGCCCAACCTACCCTGCAAGGTTAGGACCTCCAAGACACATAAGCAATGCTCAAGCCTAGGATTCATCCGATTGATTTTGACCATTTAAGGTCTCAGGGCTGGTGACTGTTCTGAGGAACAAGGAAGTGTCTTCATCCCACTAACACACTCAAGTCCAAAACCAACTAGCTAAATCAACAACATCAACGATAATCAATTTTATCAATCAATCAATCCTAATCATCAATTAAACATGGCACAAGAGTAATCAATCACATAACTCATCATATACTAATATTAATTCAAGGCGCAAGTTTAAGCAATTTCACAACCGATCATACATCAACGTTTAATTTCAAGACGCATGATTATCTAATTACTAAATTGTTTTTACGTTGACATTATTGCAAGGCGCATTAAATCCAATTACTTAATCATTTACACATAAAAAATAAATGTTGCAAAAGTAAACAAACTTTAAACAATCATACAACAACATAATAAATGGTGCAAGAGTATCCTCAAGCTTATTTTCATGGTGCACAAATGTCTAACTACTTAACTAGTCATACATCAATATTAAATTCATGGCGCATGGATGTCTAACTAAGTCATACATCAATATTAAATTCATGGCGCAAGTAAACTAATAACTTAATCATTCATCAATCATTAAATATTCATTGCGCAAGAGTAAACTATTGATGCAGGAGCATCCCTCCACCTCAGTGACGCACCAAAAATCCAGCGCATCAACACACTTAGAGGGAGCGGATCTCAAAGAAGTTCATGCCAGTCCTTTTGAATTTTATCCTGAATTTAAAATTTTAAATGTAAATTTAATGAAATTAAATGTTTGGAGGCTTACGGAAGGCCAAGCCCATGTGCTTGACATGCTGGGCTATTGTAATGGGAAGTGTCACCTTTAATGGCTGAAATGTATATAGTCTTAGCTCTAGTTTGGACTGGTTGTCCATTGAATGAAATTGAATGTAATTAATGAGAATTAGGTAGCTGGAGGAAATGCTCGAGGAGCCCTTCTTTTGTAAAAAGTTGTGGTATCAAAAATTCATTAGTGTTAGGAGAGATATGTAGAGGAGAGCTCAAGAGAGGAGGGGAAGCGATGAGACTATGTTGCAATCCAATATTTGTAAACACTTGTACATAGAGCATTCTCATATTAATACAAAGAGTTGTTTTTCCTGCATATGAGGTTCCTATCTATGCTTATCTGTTTTTGTATGGTGTTCTCATTTTTTGAGTTCATTCTAGTACATGTGATGTTTTCTTTCGGTTTCCTCTGTTTTATGTGTTTATATGCATGAGTATGTTTTCATGGCTATGGGTGGAAACTAGTGAGGTTTCTATAAGTTTCAATTGTTTCTCTTCTTGAAATCTTCAGTGCAAGGAGTGCACAGTTCCCACAAGGAGTGCGAAGGCCGATTCACGTTCGATTCTGAAGCTGGGGGGAAAAAAATTGAAACTTTGCAGAGCTTTGGTGCAAGGAGTGCATAGTGCCCGCAAGGAGTGTGCAGGCCAAGAGTCACTGAAAGGACTGTAAAACTCAGGAGAGATAGAGGGAAGTTTCAAAGAAATAGTGCAAGGAGTGCACAGTTGCTCGGAGGAGAGCGAAGTCTGAAGAAGTCCAATGCAAGGTGTGCACCGGGCTAACACTGAGATAAGTGTTAAGGAGTGAATCGGTGGAACATGAGGAGTGCCTGAAAGGTTCTTAGAGACCTTCAGAGTCTCAAGGTGAACAAGTGCAAGGAGTGAACATGAGGAACTTAGAAAGATTTTTCTAAGTTTGAAATTTCCAAGTGTTCGAAGGAACTGCAGAGGAAGTGCGCCCGAGGTCCATAAAAGCTTAGAGAAACAAAGCTCAGAAGAGACAACAAGTTCAAGTACACAAGGGAGGAGACTTAGAACTTTTTATAAGTCTGAAAAGGTTGAAGTGTGAAAAGGTGACATCCAAGGTTCAAGTCACCTCGAGAAGATCAAAGCTCAAGAAGTTTAGCGATCAAGTCCCTTGAAAGAGAAGGCGTTTTTATTATTTAAGTGTCAATGGATGGGATCCATTCGTGAGGACCTGAGATCCTTCATCACCGTCATATTTGATGGAGTAGCATAGGGTTTACCCCTGTGAATTTGGTGCAACTCCAAGTTTAGGAGAAGTTGTGGATTAATCCCAAGGAGAAACTGCTGAAAGGACCAAATCAACGGTCATGATCTAGTTAGAGTTTGCCAGAGGTTTGACAACCGTCAGATCTATAAGAAGTTGCACGAGGGATAACAATGGAATTCCTTCAGACTTCACACATTGAGGAGTTTTGAAGCACAAAGGAGCTGGCACTGCCGAAGTCTCGAGGCCTGAATTAAATCGGGGCTGTCCATTGGCGAAGCTTCGTGTAAGCGGAGTGCATCCGGACCGTCGACGCTATTAGCACTGTCATTTTTTCAATTAGAGTCAGTCTTAATTGAGTCATGGTCTATGTGTCAAAGCGTGTGAGGTTAGGTACTGAACAATGAATGGGTCAAATTCATCAAGTGGCCGGTTGGCCCTTGGAGTCGGAAAGGGACGTCAAAATCAAAACATGTGTAAGTGGTAAAGGTCTTTAACCAAAGAGTCGGGTCCTGTCAAAAGAGAAGGTTTTATGTGCCAAAACTTGAGGCAAGTTGTTAAATAAAAGTCATGTCGGCAGACGCAATGGCTATCATCAACTCATTATGAAGTCAGAAAGAATGAAAAATCATGGCGCTCATATCACATATACTCTGCAACTCTTATTAGCTATACTTTACATGCCCTAAAGTGTACCCGTCGCGTGGATGTGCTTGAAAATATTTGGCTTGCTTCAAAACCTCCAGTCACCATGGATTGAATGTCCTTTGGAACGATTCCATCTCTCGCTCACCCAGTTGCTCTGTATGTATTCTGTTCACCAGCCATGTTTATGCACTGTCGATAATTCTTCCTGCGAGCCCTGATTTTCTCATGGTGGGAAAGTCGATTTCTTTCAACTATGTCGCAAATCTGGGTCAATCAATATTACTGCCTTGGGTCCATGCTAAATCCACCAGGCACATAACAAATACACGTTGCACCATGGAAACATCCCAGAACATAAGGAAAGGTGCACTAAGTAGAAGAAATGTAGGGTCCGAACCTCAAAGCTTGACGTTGGGAAATGAAGATCCGGATGTCAGATCATCTTTTGAACAGGTCAGATGCATGGTATTTTGTAGGAAAATCCAAGGATTCAACGTGAAATTGGCGGAGCAGTTCGCACTCAGATTCAACGGGTTCCGCGTAGTAATCACGTGAATCACTTTCTAGGTAACAAAGGAAAATTTGTCAGCCGCGACAAAGATCCCTCTGCACGGTGAAAGGTGGTCTAAGGGAATGCCTTTGAATGCGCTATGCTATGAGGATTTCATCAAACCAGACTGTTTAAATGGGAAATTCAAAGCGGGCGTTCCAAGTAGATATCTGCAGGATCCTTTTCGAAAGCTTCTGAGGGCGATTAGAAAATATTTCACTTGTGAAGGGAGGTGTGACAGAATACACCCACATCACATCAGATTGGTAATGCATTTCACAGGAAGGAGAACGTTGAACTTGCCATTCTTCTTTCACCAAAGCCTCTGAGAAATGATGGGCAACGTCCAAACAAAATCAAACTAGTCAAAGAAGAAACTATCTCACGCCTCGCTAATCAAATTACTAATAGTTGAGAAGTTAAGGAGATTGGGATAAAGATGGGATTCGTTTATGATCATAGCTGACATCCCCAGGGATCCCGAAGGAGATTCCTTTTCACCCAAGTAACATCCCACCACCTGGAGGCAGAAATAGGAACGACTGCGGAGGAAGGAAAGACATTGAACGCCCCATCTCCCGAACAACTGATACCCCGAAAGAGGGGCAGACCAAGGAAGAACAAAGATACTTGAGCAGCCCAAGTCCCAAGCAAACCATGTGCAAAGTCGGCTGCCGGAGAACTCATGCGTGCCATTCAGCTGGAACCTGTCGAAGGTCCAAGTCGAGAAACCTGTGGCAGAAGGAGAAGGGCATATACTGAAGGCATATATATTAGTGAAATGTCGCAGAAGCTAAAGCAAGCGCAAATCGCTATTGATGAGCTATTCCAAGAGAATAGGGAGCTAAGACAACAGTTAGTAGAGAAGACCCTCGAGGCATCGACATCACAGGGTTGAGAGTAAAACATGACTTGGCTCAAGAGGCAGCTCAGGGAAGCGCAAGACACAATCATCCAACTATGGTAAGCATAGAGGAATTTAGAAGAAAGAAATGCAAATGACTTCAAGCAATGTGGACTGACACTTGAAAAAGTCTGCGTGGCTCTGGCCAATGCATAGAAGAGGCTGAAAGGGAACACGATTTTTCAAAGACAAGTAATGAATCTGAAAACAAGCAACTGGTCTCTCAGGAGAACGCTTCGGATATCAAAACTGCAGACAAGGCCAAAAGCATGATCAACCGACTCCATTTTTGTCTTCTCAAACGTGGTGCGGATTTTGTCCCCCCGTGTCTTGTTTTCGACTGAGAAGTAGGGACTCTGACAGGTGACTGCATGACAAGCACACGACGCGAAACACCAGAGACCAATCTATTGCAAAGGACAGTTGTTCCTTGGACACACGACAACTTGAAGAAAGGCGTTGTTCCCTAGCTGGTGTTATCATCCTAGAAGCACCTGCGACAGTCCGCTGTTACCCACCACATGCACGCTCCACCAAATGATTGTGCGACAAAAATCAAGGCCGTTACAATGGGTGGTAGGAGTCTGGTAGAGCACTTGATCATCTAGATACCCTGTCAAAGGAGGAGCATCGATAGATCACTCCCTAACAATGAAATCTTGATGATGAGCGAACTGTCATGGAAAATACGTCGATTATTGTGTGATCGAGTAGAGTTAGTTTCTATTTTTAGTAAAATGCCATATGAAGAGTCATCTAGAAGAGAATAGTCAGAGCCTAATTTCTAGGGATAGTAGCTAGAGAGCAGGGTATCCCGAGCGACACGCCCTGGTCTATATATTTCATCTTTTCAATGTAAGCTAGGTTGGTTGGCAAAACATTGTAAACAATGACTATTGAATGTAGCTTTTGAACTCGATTGAAACTTAATGCAAAGGTCCTGAAATTTTGATGAATATATTCTAATGGTATAAGTTTGATGTATTGTACTCTGTCTTTGCGTATTCTCTTTCCTTTGTATTTATATTCATATCTATATTTTGTCTAACTTGGAACATGATTCAAATCTAGAATTCACCGCGCAGTGCTCTAGATTTGCGCCATTTAGACGACTGTGTTTCTTCTAAGTGAACTCTGAATTCATCCCCAACGATGCTCTGATTTGATTTATGTGTTTTTATCTCGCCACACACAATGATTTTTAACTGAAAGATTGTTGCTTACTTAGCCTTTATCCTCTCAAGTTCAGTCACTAAGTCATTTGTTTCTGTCGTTTTCTTAAATTGACTCCATAGCCCAAGGTCTCGCTTTCTTTCACCAATAGAACCAGAAATATTGTACGAAAGTGTTAAATCTAGCTCACAGTTTAAAGCCATAACCTGTGCAAAGACAAAGTCTCTGAGAGAGCCCTCTCCAGGTTGAAAAGGCTAGTTTTCGGCCTCAAAGTTGGTTTGTAGGTTGCCTTTGTCATTCGTTTTCTTAGCTGAACAAAGTTTACAGAGCGCTAAAATTCTGGCACCGTTGCTGGGTACAAAATTGAATGAAACTTTCCCTGGGAGAATGACTAAAGCTATAGTTTTTACCCCTGAGGGTAACAATGGGCCAAAAATCTATATTGGCTAAAACATTTACCTTGGCGACTCCAGTTAAAGGGACTAGTAGCACAGAGTAGCGCAACATAGGAACCCTGGATCCAAAGACAATTTATACCAGAGCCAATCCTGACTTGAACCCTGTAGAGCCCATATGTGATCCCAAGAAAATTCTGCGCAGAGCAAGGGAGCAGGCACCAGACCTATTCTATTACCTGGAAAGAAGCCTGTCCTTACCTAAGGATGATGCACAAAGCATTGACGACCTCGATTTTGACACCCTGTTCAAACAAACCTTCTTTAGGTCTAAATCAGAAACCAACTTGGATGATATAGTCTTCGATGAGAAGAGGTTTCAATCTCTGACACCAAACAAAATCCTGCAACCTGCCATAGTCCACGCTCAGAACAACTCGCAAATCCTAAAACCCCCTAGAGAAATGGCCGCCAGATTCGCCCCCCTTGCTTTTCCAGCTCAACTGCATGATTCGCCTCAAAACTAGAACCAGAGGATCAAGCTGCATGATGCCGAGGGAAACACCTCTGCCCAAAAGAATTTGGATTGGTTCAACAATTTCGTTGATCTAGAAGAGGTGGATCATGAAGACATGAATATGTGGTTCTTCATGCAGAGCCTTTCAGGGGAGGTTAGAATGTGGTTCAAGGCCCTCCAAGCAGCAAACATCCCCAACTTCGCGGCATTTGAAACGTCATTCATTTCTAGATGGGGAGACAAAAAAAATCCTTTGCAGTTATTGATGTAGTACAAAATTATGAAGAGAGCACCGGAGGAGATGGTGCAAGAGTTCTCATCCCGTTTCATGAGGGTCTACAACTCAATCACCGCAGAAGTCCAACCACCTATCAGGGTTTCACAACTTCTAAACACCGACTCCTTTGACAATGTTTTCGCCTTGTTGTTGAGGGAGATAAGATTTGCTAATTTAGATGCCATGATGAATGATGCAATCGAATTCGAGGTAAAACTGATGGTGTCGGGAAAGAGAAAACAAAGCTTCAACATAGGTGGGAAGAAACCCCAAGGAGATGCGCAGCCATTGACTTCTCGACCCTCGGAGGACAAGTTCGACTTGATGATGAGGACAATGGAGAGGTTGATGGAAAGAATGTCCGTGGGAAAAAAACCTACCACCCAAGAAAAACATGACCTCCAGCCCAGAAATCAAAACCTTAGAACAGGTCCGGTCCCGTGGATCATGTAGAGGGAACATAAAGACTAGGGCGACCAAAAAATAAGGACCTTTTTCCAAAACAATTATGCGGACAAAGATTTTGATCAGATGATCCAAGATAAAATGCATTGCTGTGACGACATGAACCACGTGTGTTCTTGACGAAGGGAGAACACGATCAATACATGAGAGAAAATGATGATATTATGCTAGAGATCGATGACACGTTGTCTTGGGAAACAGAGGAATTCAGGAAAGGTTATCACAATGCCATCATGTATTTCCAAAAGAAATACAACCTTAGGAGCAGAAAAACATATACAAAACCTCAGTAGACGAATCCCATAAGGGAAACCCAGGTGGATACCCCTTGTATGAGCCGAACAAAGAGAGAGAACCCAACCAAGGATGCGACTGAAAAGGGAAAGTCAAAGGAGGAGGTTCAAACAAAAGCACCAGAAACGAGCCGTGAGACAGGCTTCAAAGAGGTAGAAAAATCCCCCCCTCCCCCTCCTTTTAACTTTGAGAAAGAAATGGCCAAAATTAAAATCTACGCCCTTTCAATGAGATCATCAAGAAAGGAGAATATAAGGATCAAATTATTAAAATGTTGAATATAGGAGAGACTCCCGACACCCTGAACGTCCAGGATGACCACCCCATCATTTTGTTTGGTTTGGCATGGAGGAGACAGGCGATACTGAGGACGTTCCCCTGTTCTATGTCAATCTCAAGGTCCATGACATGAATTTTCATAACGCCATCCTAGATTCGGGTGCGTTGCACAATATCACGCCCAAGGTGATCATGGACGAGTTGGGTTTGAACATGACTAGGCCTTATATGGATCTTTTTTCTTTCGATTCTAGGAAAATGAAATGTTTGGGTCTGATCAAAGATTTGGTTGTGTGACTGGCCCAAATCCCTTCTTTGAATCTGGTTATGGACGTGGTTGTGGGTGATATACCCCCTAAATTTTCCATGCTATTATCCAGTTTGTGGTCCACGAAATTGAAAGGAACCCTCCATATGGATATGTCGTACGCTACCATTCCCATCTTCGGCCAAGAGAGACGGTTGTATAGAGAAGTGCTACTGAAATACATGTGTAGTAGCAAGATGCAACCAAACAACCACCCTATCTACGTTGTGGACACCAAGATCGGTTCCTCTATATTATACAATGACATGAACTTTGAAGGGGAAGAGCCGATGATTGTCATGACCGTCGAGGATAAGGCCACGTGCCGAGCAGAAGAATGCATAGACCTAAGGAATCACGTGGAGAACGAATTGTGGAACATGAGCTTTGATGGATTCATCAGCAAGGAGGGAGTAGGGGCCAGTGTATGGATAAGCCCCCCCAATATTGGCACAAAACTCTTCTTGTACAAAATCATGTTCGATTGTACAAATAACATGGTTGAGTATGAGGCATTGATTTTGGGTCTGAGAGTTTTGAAAGAGTTGGGCACAAAGAGGATAGCAGTGCATGGAGAATCTGATCTCGTTATAAAACAAGTGAAGAGTATACACCAATCCAAGCACCCCAGACATAGGGCATACATAAACTTAGTGCTGGACCTTCTTGAATAATTCTCAGAGAATAATTTATTAGTGATCCCAAGGGGGCAGAATCAAATTGCGGATGCCTTGGCCACTTCGGCCTCAGTTTTTAAAATTCCCATTTTCCCCAACAAAAAGTATGAGATCGAAGTCAAACAAAGGCTGACGGTGTCCGATAATATCAAGTATTGGTAGGTGTTTGAGGATAACAAGAAGGTGGAGATATTTATCTAAATGAGCGACGAGTTCACTAATGTAAATATCGACGATGAGCGCTGTTGCAATGAATATGAAAGTTCATATGCACGCAGTAATGACGACCCCTTTCAGAACTAGATAGATGGGAGGGACATAGTGCAGCTAAATAATAATATCATCCCCAAAGGATTGGTTCCATTGGAAAAGATGTTTGATGAAAATGATGTGGCTAGAAATCCCAAGATCACCGCGAATGATGAGGATGTTGAGGAATGCAACATCGAGACACAAGAGAATCCGAGGATAATCAAATTATCAAAGACGCTCATCCTGGATGTCAAATATGACTACATCAAACTCATGAAATATTTTCCTGACGTTTTTGCCTGGAGTTATGATGACTTGAAAGTCTACGACACTAAAGTGTTTTAGCACGTCATTCCTCTCAAAGAAGAGAAAAAACCTTTCAAGAAAAATCTAAGACACATCAATCCCCTACTGCTGCTGCTAATTGAAAAAGAGGTAAAGAAACTCTTTAAAGCCAAAATTATTGTTTCTTTAAGATTTTCGAAATGTGTTTCCAACCTGGTGACATCTGTAAGGAATAAGAGCGGCGAAATAAGGTTGTGCATGGATTTTTGAAACTTGAACAGAGTATCCCTCAAGGATAACTACCCGCTCCCCAAGATAGACTATGTTCTGCAGAAGGTAGTTGGATCCCATAAGATGTCTATGTTGGACGGTTTTACAGGTTACAATCAGATCATGGTACACCCGAATGACCAAGAAAAGACAACTTTCATGACACCATGGGGTACGTTCATGTATGTTAAGATGATTTTCAGACATGAGCGCTAGGGCTACCATCCAAAGGGTGATTGATATAGAATTTTCTTAGGAAAGGGACAATTTTATCGTGATCTACCTGGATGACATTGCAGTGTATTCAGACTCCGATGAACAACATCTTGGGCATCTGAAGAAGGTCTTCCAAAAATGCAGGAAGTTTGGCATATCTTGGAATCCAAAAAAATCACATTTCAGAATGAAATAAGGGAAACAATTGGCGCACATTATCTTGAAGGAGGGTATAAAGATAGATCCCAGTAGGGTAGAAGGAATCCTTAAAATCAACACTCCTCGCAACAAGAAGGAGGTGCAGTCCTTCCTAGGAAAGGTGAATTTATTGAGAAGATTCATCTCGAATCTATCGAAAATTATAAAGCATATCACCATCATGCTCAGAAATGGAAACGAGATCAAATGGAACTCTGAAGCCAGGATATCATTTGAATACATCAAGGTAGCGCTGACCAAAGCTCTTGTATTGGCCAACCTAGATTTCACAGAGGACTTCATCTTGTTCTCATTCGCCTTAGAGAATACCATTGCTTGCATACTGTTACAAAAGGACGATTAGAATTTTGAAAAGCCTAAAGACTGCTTCAACAGGACGCTGAGAGAT
This sequence comes from Picea sitchensis, assembly GCA_010110895.2. NCBI lineage: Eukaryota > Viridiplantae > Streptophyta > Pinopsida > Pinales > Pinaceae > Picea > Picea sitchensis. Next base: position 29,922 of record SNQJ01S0035394.1, on the reverse strand, counting down.
TCCCCACTGAGGTATGACATTATGGAGAAACAAGAACACACCTTAGTGAAATCCCTTAAGGAGTTCGGGACTTGATACTACATTCCCACGTTTTCACTTACGTACCCAACAACTCAGTCAAATACATCCTGACTCAACCTAACCCTGAGGGAAGAAGAGGTAAGTGGATCATAGTCATGTTGGAATACGAGCTTGAAATCAAGCCCACAAAGCTGATTAAAGGACAGGGCCTCACAAAACTGATGGCGCAATCGAACTGTGATTTTCTAGGAATAAATTTCATTGTTGATATATCGAAAAATCCTCAAGAAGAAACAACCCCGCAAGTGTCCCATAAATTCATTGATTCACCTTGGTATATGGAAATCACTTATGTGATGAAGAATCTGTAAGCTCCTCCAGGGTTAAGTAAGACTAGGGCTCCTCCAGGGTTAAGTAAGACTAGGGCCAGGTTCTTAAAGCGGAATGCTACTAAGTTCTGCATCTTAGATAACTCTCTGTATTGGAAAGATCTAGGAGGGATATTGCTGAGTTGCTTACTAGAAGATGACGTGAAACGAACTATCAGATAATTCCACAAAGGCGACTCCGGAGGACATCACTATTGGAAAACCACCATGCATAAAATTTTAAGGGCAGGTTACTATTGGCCCAACATCTTCATATATGTATACAAAGAAGTTTCCAGTTGCCATGAGTGGCAGATCTTCGATGGAATGAGAAAGATGGAACCCCTGTCATTGAAACCGATCTCGGTCGAAGCACCATTCATGCAATGGGGCCTGGACTTTATAGGAGAGATTCATCTGCCATCCTTGGTGTAGAACATGTGGATGCTTACGGCTATGGATTACTTCACAAAATGGATTGAAGTAGTTCCAACAAGGTAGGCTACCGATACGGTCATCATTCAGTTTCTGGATACCAATATCTTGTCTAGGTTTGGGTGCTCTATCAAGATCATCACAGATAACACAACCGCATTTAAGTCCAAGAAGATGGAAAATTTTTGTAACGATTACAATATAACCCTAGAACATTCTACGACTTATTACCCAGAGGGTAACGGATTGGCGGAATCATCCAACAAAAGCTTAACCAAGATTATCAAAAGGATCCTATAGGACAACAAGAAGGCTTGGCATAAGAAACTCATTTACGCGCTATGGGATGAAAAATTCACTACCAAAAAGTCCATCTCGATGTCGCCATTCCAAATCGTATATGATGCAGATGTAGTTTTCCCCACCTCACTAGGATTGCCTGTCGGGAAGTTACTGCAAGAAAAAGAGGTCGAGCCAGATGACACTCAAAGAAGGATAAATCAGTTGATTCATGTGCAACAGATGAGGGAGTAGGTTTACAACCGATCACAACTTCACCAAGACAGGATGAAGAAAAATTTCGACAAGCACTCTAAACATGAGGAATTATAGGTGGATGATCTGGTGCTAAAGTGGGACACGAGGTACAAAGACAAGGGAAAGCATGGAAAATCCGATCATCTTTGGATGAGACCCTTCAGGATCAACGTGTACCACAATAACAATGCATATCTGTTAGAAGAACTTGACGGAGATTCCACTAGCGGGGGGCCTGTAAATGGCAGTTTCCTCAAACACTATCTTGTTTAGTAAGGTCCCTTTAGTTTTTTGAAGTCATTGTAAATAACCGTTTCATTTTTGTTTTCAAAGAAGGAATTTTGAGTCAGTATGTCAGCAGAAAATTGAAGCCCGGAGTGAAGGCCCTAAGTTATGCCGAGTCTAGTCGAAACTATGTCAAGAAGGTCTGGGTTGTGTTTTTCTTTTTCGTTGTTTCAGAGTTTGGAAGTCGAATAAGGCCCAATGGTCATGCACCTGGTCTGTTGTTCTTTGCCACCTCACTGGGAGGATAGCATCCTTGTTGGAGACAACTGTTAGCGTCGTCATTTTTTCAGTTAGATTCAGTATTAGTCGATTCATGTTCCATGTGTCAAAGCATGTGAGGTTAGGTACCGAACAACGAATGGGTCAAAGAAATAAACTGTTCTGTTGGCCCTTGGAGTCGAGAAGGGACGTCAGAATCAAAACATGTGTAAGTGGTAAAGGTATTTTACCAAAAGGTCGGGTCTTGTTAGAAGATAAGGTTTTATGTGCCAAAGGTCGAGGCAAGTTGTTCCATAGAATTCACGTTGGCAGATGATATGACCATCATCAACTCATTATGAAGTCGGAAAGAATGAAAAATCACGACGCTCATATCATGTATACTCTGTAGCTCTTATCAACTATACTTTACATGCCCCAAACTGTACCCGTTGTGTGAATGTGCTACGGAAATCTTCGGCTTCCTTCAAAACCTCCAGTCACCATGGATTCAGTGTCCCCTGGCACGATTCCATCTCTCGATCACACAGTTATAAGTTCTGGTTTCTCTGCATGTATTATGTTCACCAACCAAGTTTATGCACTGTCCATAATTATTCTTGCTAGCCCCAAGTTTCTCGTGGCGGGAAAGTTGATTGCTTTCAATTTCATCACAAACCCAAGTCAATCAATATTACTGCCTTGGGTCTGTGCTAAATCCACCCTGCGTAGAACAAATATGCGTTGCACCATGACAACATCCCAAAACATAAGGAAAGGTGCGCGAAGTAGCAGAAATGTAGGGCCCGAACCTCAAAGCTTGACGTGGGTAAATGAATATTCGGATGTCAAAGCATCTTTTGAACAGGTCAGATGCATGGTATTTTGTAGGAAACTCCAAGGATTCAATGTGAAACTAGTGGAGCAGTTCACAGTGAGATTCAACGGGTTCTGCGTAGTAATCACGTGAATCACTTTCTAGGTAATAGAGGAAACTCTGTCAGCTGCGACAAAGATCCTTCAGTAACCACTCACATAACCAAATAAAAGATCAACACACCGATGTTTTCACGTGGTAAAACCCCTACGGGGAAACATCCACGACCCCAGCCAACGCGGCTACTTGGAGCAGTTTATTAATGCAAAAGAAAAAGATTACAGAGATATTTTAGAAGAGAGTTTCTCACAATCGATCATCGACAAATGACCCTCCATGCTCTTTAAATAGAGATCATGGACCAATCGGGTGTTAAGCCATGGATCAATGGCTATTAATATCGAGGAGAGTATGAGCCGTCAGATCACTCTATGTCGGGAACATATTGTGACTATCGGATTTCCTAACTACAAATGAATACTAAAGAAACACACTAAGAAACACACTTTTACCTATTGACACATTAGACAAACTAGATCTTAACTAACTCCTAAGTGTCTAAATATCCTAACATCCCCCCTTAAGAACAACTTTGGGTAGGATTGAAGGATTTACAATGGTGACACAATAGGATAAGGAAGGAGGCATTAGAGCCTATCCCCCTTTAATGACAACTTCCTAAACTCCTAACATAGATCGAAGTTTGGAAAAATTCACTTCTGTAAGAGACTTTGTGAAAATGTCCGCAACTTGATCTTCTGTAGGGAAAAAGAGCACTTCAATAACTTGATTATGAATGAGCTTTATGATGAAGTGTATCTGTAGATCGATGTGTTTTCTACACTGATGTTGAAATGGGTCTTTTTCTCTTTTTCAAGGCGTTGAGTACTTTTTCTGAGGTTTTTATATGCTGTATTGATATTTGGTTATTTGGTTCTTAACAAAAGTGCAATAGCCTGTTGTTTCTCACAGGCCCAAGTGACAGGTCCTGAACCAAGGCTGAAAACATAACCTACAGTAGAATTTCGATCATCAGGGTCGCCGGCCCAATCTGAATCATTGAAACCAACCAATAAAGGATTCCCCCCTGAACTCTAATGTATCTTGAAATGAACTGTACCATAGACATAGCGAAGTATCCTTTTAGCTGCTTTCCAATCAATTTCATGGGGTGTTTAAATATACTGGGCAACAATACCAACAACAAAGGAAAGATCAGGACGAGTATGAGTCAAGTATAAGAGGCTACCAACTAACTGACAGTACGAGGTGGCATCAACTTCGGGAGAAGTACAAGTGGCAGTAAGCTTGAATCCATACTAGAAAGGAGAAGGGGTTGGTTTACAATCGTCCATGTCAAAGTGAAAAATAAGGTCACAAGCATACTTAGACTATGAAAGAAAAAATCCTGCATTGGTTTGCAAAACTTGGAGGCTAAGGAAATAGTGCAAAAAGCCTAAGTCTGTCATTTAAAATTTCTTCTTAAGGCTGATTTTCACATGGTTTAAAAGTTTTGAGTCACTACCAGTAAGGATAAGGTCATCAATATAAAGGACAAGAATTATGAGATGGATTCCTACTTTCTTGGTATAGGCATTAGGATCATAATGGCATCTAGAGAATCCAATGGCAATAAGAAAGCTGTCCATTTTGGCATATCAAGCTCCAGGAGCTTGCTTGAGACCATAAAAAGATTTCTTAAGGTGACAAACAAGGCCAGAGTCATTCTGGACATAGCCAGGAGGTTGTTCCATCTAGATTTATTCTTGCAAATATCCGTGCAAGAAGGCGGATTTAACATCCATCTGATGGACCTCCCATTTATGTGAGGCAGCAAGGGAAAGAACAAGTCAGATGGAATTCATTTTGGCTACAGGGGGAAATGTTTCATTATAGTCAATTCCTTCAACTTGGGAAAATACTTTGGCAACTAACTGAGCCTTGTGTATTTCAAAACTTCCATCTAAATCATACTTAGTTCTATGGACCCATTTACATCTGACAAGTTTTCTTCCGTTTGGAAGAGGTACAAGATCCCAAGTATCATTTTCAATTAAAGAGAAATACTCTTCATTCATTGTTGTATCTCAATCTGGATGACCTAAAGCTTATGCAAATGTATCTGGATCTTGAGTTTCTGAAACTTGAGCCAAAAGAGAAGAGGCTCGCTGGAACTATGAATGTGTCCGACGCTGATCTGAAGGATCAATGACAAGATCACCAGCTGCTTCTCATGTTGAACGGACCCATCTAGGAAGCGATAGAGCTGGTGCTAGTTCAGATTCAAAGGACTCATTTGGAGGAAGGTGAGTAGGTAGAGGTGGATTTTCATCCTCATTGTCATCATCTGAAGAAGAAACCAGAACAGGAGAAGGCACAAACGCCGAAGATGGCTCGCAGGTCGAAGAAGGCAAAACCGCCGAATTAGGCTCGCAGGCCAAAGAAGGCACAAACGCCGAATTAGGTTCCTAGGGAAAGTGATTTTCCTCAAATTTAACATCTCTTCTAACCGTAATTTCATTACAATGTGTTTGAAGAGGTCTATAACCTTTGAAATATTCAGAATAACCAACAAATATACACTTCTCACTTTTAGGCTGCAATGCTTTTCTTTTCTCATCAAGAATGTGAGCCAATGCTATACTGCCAAATACACGAAAGTGACTTACATCTGGTTTAATTTTAGTCCAAGATTCTTCTGGTGTTATATTTTTAAGAGCCTTTGTGGGAGTGAGATTTACTATGTAATTTGCACAGTTGATGGCTTCCACCCAATACTTTAGACTTAATCCTTTAGATTGGATCATACAATTAGCCATTTATTTTAATGTGTGATTGTTTCTCTCAGCAACACCATTTTGTTGTGGTGTATATGGAACAATGTGTTGCATTTAGATTCCTTATGTAATGCAATAACTTGTAAAATTATTGTTCACATATTCGCCTCCATTATCTGTTCTTAACCTTTGACTTTGATGTCTAGATTGCTTTTCTACAAGGGTCTTGTAGGCCAAAAACTTGTCAAAAACTTCGCTCTTAAGTTTTAAGAAGTAAACCCAAGTACGTATGGAAAAATTCATCAATGAAAGTTAAGAAATACTTGCACCCAAAAAAAAAGGAGAAGAAGGTGGACCACACAAATCACTATGAACAAGCTGCAAAGGACCCGAGGCATGCCAAGAGGCATGTTTGTCAAAACTGTCCCGATGATGTTTACCGATAACACAACTGACACAAACACCATCTCTGCATGAAACAAGAGGAAGACCAATCACCATATGTTGATTACATAGTTTCTACAATGAGTGATAGTTTAGATGACCAAACCGCTCATGCCAAAGTTTTCTCAAGTCATCACTATGAGCAACAAAAACTGATGAAAAAGATGATGACCCAAAGTTGTCAAACTTGTACAACCTGGTAATATCATCAACAATTCCAGTTACAAGAACATGCTTAGGATCTTTTAGATACTTGATTACAACTTGGTGAGGTGAAAACTCTACGATTTTACCTTCACCTGAATGAGTGATTTGATAAACTAATAGAAGGTTACAAGAAAGACTTGTAACACATAATACATGATTGAAATGGCCATTTTCTACTTGAACTGTTCCAGATCCTTCAACACTAAGAGATCTATCATCACCAACAAATATTTTCTTGGTGTTACATTCATTTAGAGCAAAAAATATGTCTCTATCCTTAACCATATGATAAGATGCTCCAGAATCAATAAGCCACTCATTAGAAGTAGAAGTAGAAGTTGTATTGAAGGAGAAACCAAAAGCTAAAAGTGCATGTCCATGAGAAGAAGAAGAAGTAGAATCAATACTGATGTTGTGCTTCTTCATCACTGCTTCTAAAGCTACCATCTTCTTGAAACATTTGGACTCATCATGACCATCTTTATCACAAAATTTGCAATGTTTGTCAGTCTTCTTATTTTTATATTTTGCTCCTTTTTCTCCATTAGGAGTGAAAGATGTCTGAGTGGGTTTAGGACCCTTATATTGCTTGTTGTTGTGGCGAGGATGTTGCTTCTTGGGATTCTTGGGTTTATCTTTCTGATGGACAACTAAGGCTTTGTTGGAGGTACCTGCAGTGCTAATCACTCCAAGTTGTACTAACTTATCTTTCTCTCTAATCAAAGCATCACAAAATTTCTCAAGATTGGGTTTTTGATAAGCTTCCCCTAGAGCCTCTTGCATGGCATAAAAGGTATATACAAACACAAAATATGCACTACCTAGCTTAGAAAGAATAAGATAGATGCAACGATATTCATTTATCTTTATCTTAAATTCTTCACATAAAGTTCTGAGTGTTTTAAACTTAGATAGATAGTCTTCAATGCAAGAAAAATCACTTGGACTTAAATTTAGTACTTTATTTTTTAACTGTTGTGCTCGAATAATATTGTGTTACCAAACACATATTCAATCTTTTCCCAAGCTTCTTTGGGTTTATCAATTTATTGAAGGTGGAACCTTAAATCATGAGAGATGGACATTTCGATTAATCCACGTGCTTTGTCATTCCTATTATCCCATTTGTCTTTCTTATCATCATCAGTGGGGGATGTTTCTTTTCCCAAGGTAATCCGGTACAAGCCTTTACTTCTTAATAAATCCTCCATATGGGATTTCCATTGGAAGTAGTTGGTGCTGGTAAGTAAGAGATTTCTTGTAGAAGCCATATTAAATATGTAGATAATGTGGATTTAAAAACTGAAACTGATGATCTGAATGGAAAGATCTCGAAAATTCATGCGTTTAAAAAAAAAATGACACTTAAATGCACTTCGGATGTGAGAGTTATGCCCTTTTAAAAAAAGGCATAAACGATAACCAAATGACCACATGGTGGTGTAAGTTGCTTTATGAAGTGACCCACTTTTATAAAGAGAAGTGGGGATCACTTTTACAATGAAGTTACTTCATGCAAAATAAATAACTCTGAAATAAATTATTAAAGCTACTTATAGTGATTCACTTTTATACTTGAAGTGAAATACATTTTACAATTTTAGCATGAACTTTTTCAAAAAAAGTAACAAAAGAGAGACTTGAACTCAAGACCTCTTACTTAATAAGGAAACTTTTAACCAAATGGTCTAGCAAAACATACTGTATGTTCAGAAGGAGTATTGTTTTTGTTGTTGTTTTTGTTGACGGCCTTGGAGAGCGTGCTAAAAAAAAACTCTTTTCACAGAAGAAAAAAATTTCACTTCTCGATGACAAGGGTTAGATCTCGGTTAGCTTACCTGAAAAATGCAACTTTTCCTATCTCTTTCTGATTTTCCAAGATCGCACAGGGCGCAGGGAAAAGTGAAAATGTAGATCTAAAAGAGTAGCAACCCGGAAATAAATAATACAAAACCGAAATAAAACCAAAATACTACTCTGCAAAAATTTAAAAAATGCGTATTCAAGCTTTATACCTCCGGATTTGACTGTAATGGCTGTATCTTGGGAAAACGGAAACCTTTTCGAGTGAAACGGAAAGTGTTCCTGAATGAAACGAGTGATACAGATGAAATGGAATAGTCCTCTCAACACATAAATTTATGAAAATGACAAAAAATGGAGATGAGACAACTCGGCTTCACGATCTCGATCTACAATAGGTGCAGATCTTCAAACAAGATCTGATACCATGTTCAAAAATACAAGTATTCTAACAAAGGACGAACACCTTCAGTAACCACTCACATAACCATATAAAAGATCAACACACCGATGTTTTCACGTGGTAAAACCCCTACGGGGAAACATCCATGGCCCCAGCCAATGCAGCCACTTCTAACAGTTTATTAAAGCAAAATAAAAATATTACAGAGAGATTTTACAAGAGAGTTTCTCACAATCGATCATCGAAAAATGACCCTCCATGCTCTTTAAATAGAGATCATGGACCAATCAGGTTTTAAGACACAGATCAATGGTCGTTATGATTGAGGAGAGTATGAACCATCAGATCAATCTATGTCGGGAACATATTGTGACCGTCGAATTTCCTAACTACAAATGCATACTAATGCATACTAAAGAAACACACTAAGAAACACACTTTTACCTGATGACACATTAGACCAAGTAGATCTTAACTAAATCCTAAGTGTCTAAATATCCTAATACCTTCGAGAAATGGCAGACAACGTCCAAACAAAAGCAAACCAACCAAAGAAGAAACTATCTCACGTCTCGCTAATCAAATGACTGATAGTTGAGGAGTTAAGGCGATTGGGATAAAGTTGGGATTCGTTTATGATCACAACCAACATCCCCAGGGACCCCAAAGGAGATTCCTTTTCACCCATGGGAAAAGTAACATCCCACCGCATGGAGGCGGAAATAGGAACGATTTCGGAGGAAGGAAAGACATTGGAAGCCCCATCTCCCCAACAACCAATACCCTGAAAGAGGGGCAGGCCAAGGAAGAACAAAGATACTTGAGAGGCCCAAGTCCCAAGAAAGCCGTGTGCAAAGTTGGCTGCCGAAGAGTTCTCATGTGCACCATTTGGTTGGAACCTATCGAAGGTCCAAGTCAAGAAACCTATGGCAGAAGGAGAAGGACAGACACTGAAGGCACATATATTCGTGAAACGTCGCAAAAGATAAAGCAAGCACAACTCGCTATTGATGAGCTCTACCAGGAGAACATGGAGCTGAGACAACAGTTAGCAGAGAATACCCTCAAGGCATCGACATCAAAGGGCTGAGAGTGAAACATGACTTGGCTCAAGAGGCAACTCAGGGTAGCGCAAGACATAATCATCTAGCTGTGGGAAGCACAAAGGAGTTCAGAAGAAAGAAATGCAAATCACTTCAAGGAATGTGGACTGACACTTGAAAAATTATGCATGGTTCTTTCCAGTGTGTAGAAGAGGCTGAAAGGGAACACGATTTTTCAAAGACAAGTAATGAATCTGAAAACACACAACTGGTCTCTCAAGAGAACGCTTCGGATATCAAAACTGCAGACAAGGCCAGAAGCATGATCGACCGACTCCATTTTTGTCTTCTCAAACGTGGTGCAGATTTTCTGCCTCAGTGTCTTATTTTTGACTGGGAAGTAGGGACTCTAACAGGTGCCTGGGTGGAAAACAGACGATGCACAAAACTGGAGACCCATCTATTACAAAGGACAAGTTTATGTTGGACAAGAGGTAGCTTGAAGAAAGGCGTTGTCCCGTAGCTGGTGTTATCATCCTAGAAACACATACGATAGTACGTGGTTACCTGCCACATGCACGCTCCAACAAATGATCGCGTGACAAAAATCAAGTCCATTACAATGGGTGGTAGGAGTCTGATAGAGCACTTGATTGCCCAGATACCTTGTCAAAGGAGGAACATCGACACATCACTCCCTAACAATGAAATCTTGCTGATGACAAAACTGTCATGGAAAAGACGTTAGTTATTGGGCGATCGAGTACAATCGGTTTCTATTTTTAGTAAAATGCCATATGAAGATTAATCTATAAGAGAGTAGTCAGAGCCTAATTTCTAGGGATAGTAGTTAGAGAGCAGGGTAGCCTGAGCGATACACCCTGGTCTATATATTTCATCTTTTCAATGTAAGCCAGGTTGGTTGGAAAAACAATGTAGACAATGACTATTGAATGTAGCTTTCGAATTCGATTGAAACTTAATGAAAAGGTCCTAAAACTTTGACGAAAATATTCTAATGGTAGAAGTTTGATGTATTTTACTCTCTCTTTGAGTACGTGCTTTCATGTGTTCTTTATATTCATATCTATATTTTGTCTAAATCAAAATGTGATTCAAATCTAGAATTCACCGCGCAGTGCTCTAGATTTGCACCATTTAGACGATTGTGTTTCTTCTAAGTGAACTCCGAATTCATCCCCAACGATGATCCGAGTTGCTTCATGTGTTTTTATCTTGCCACACACAATGATTTTTAACTGAAAGACTGTTGATTACTTAACCTTTATCCTCTCAAGTTTAGTCACTAAGTCATTTGTTTCTGTCATTTTCTTAAATTGACTCCATAGCCCAAGGTCTCGCTTTCTTTCACCAATAGAACCAAAAATATTGTAGGAAAGTGTTAAATCTAGCCAACAATTTAAAGCCATAACCTATACAGAGACGAAGTCTCAAAGATAGCCCTCTCTAGGTTTGAACAAACCTTGTTCAGGTATAAATTAGAAACCAACTTGGATGATATAATATTCAATGATAAGAGGTTTCAATCTCTAACACCAAACAATACCCGCAAGATACCATAGTCCACGTTCATAACATCCCACAAATCCCAACCCCCCCTAGAGGAATGGACGCCATATTTGCCCCCCTTTCTCTTCCATCCCAACTGCATGATTTTCCCCAAAGCTTCAACCAGAGGATCAAGCTGTATGATGCCGAGGGAAACACCTCTGCCCAAAAGCACTTAGATTGGTTCAACGATTTTATTGATCTAGAAGAGGTGGATCATGAAGATGTGAATATGCGTTTGTTCGCACAGAGCCTTTCGAGGGAGGTTAGAAAGTGGTTCAAGGCCCTCCAAGCAACAAGCATCCCCAACTTCGCCGCGTTTGAAACATCATTCATTGCTAGATGAGGAGACAAAAAGAATCCTTTGCAGCTACTGACACAGTACAAAAATATGAAGAGAGCATTGGAGGAGACGATGCAAGATTTCTTGGCCCGTTTCATGAGGGTGTACAACTCAATCGCCACAGAAGTCCAGCCACCTCCCCGGGGCTACATAGCTTCAATAGGCCGACTCCTTTGACAACGATTTTGCCTTGTTGTTGAGGGAGATAATCTTTGCTAATTTAGATGCCATGATGAGTGATGCAATCGAAGTCAAGGTAAACCTGATGGCATTGGGAAAGATCAAACAAATCTTCAACATAGGCGGGAAGAAACCCCAAGGAGATGCATAACCATCGACTTCTCGACCCTCGGAGGACATGTTCAAGTTGATGATGAAGACGATGGAGAAGCTAATGGAAAGAATGTCCATGGGAAACAAGCCCGCCACTCGAGAACAACATGACCTACAACCTAGAAATCAGTTTCTTAGAAGAGGTCCAGTTCCGCAGATCAGGTAGAGGGAACAAAGATACTAGGGTGACCAACAAATAAGGCCCTTGTTCCAAAACAATTACGTGGATGAAGATTTTGATAAGATGATCCAAGCTCAAATGCATTGCTACGATGACATGAACACATGCATGTTCTTGAAAAAGGGAGAACATGATCAATACATGAGATAAAATGATGATAATATGCTGGATATTGACGACATGTTGTCTTGGGAAACATATGAATTTAGGAAAGGTTATCACAATTCCATCACACAGTTCCAAAATCAATAAAACCTCAGGAGCAGAAAAACATCTACAGAACCTCAGCAGACGAATCCCATAAGGGAAACCCAGGCGGATACCCCTTCCACGAGCCGACCAAAGAAAGACAACCCGACCAACGATGTGACTGAAAATGGAAAGTCAAAGGAGGAGGTTCAAAGGAAAGCACCATAAATGAGCTGGGAGAAAAGCGTCAAAAAGGTATAAAAAATTATACCCCCTTTTAACTTTGAGAAAAAAATGGCCAAAATTAAAATCTCCATCCTTTTCAACGAGCTCATCAAGAAAGGAGAATACCGAGATCAGATTATTAAAATTTTGAAGATGGGAGAGACTCCCGACACCTTGAACGTCCAAGATGACCACCCTGCCATTTTTTTTGGTCTGCGCATGGAGGAGACAGGCAATACTGAGGACGTTATCCCGTTCTTTGTCAATATCAAGGTCCATGACATGACTTTGCATAATGCCATGCTGGATTTGGGCGTGTTGCACAATATCATATCTAGGGTGATCATGGACGAGTTGGGTTTTGACATCAGCAGGTCCTATAAGGATCTTTTTTCTTTCGATTCAAGTAAAGTGAAATGTTTGGGTTTGATCAAATATTTGGTTGTGTCGCTGGCCCAAATCCCTTATAAGAATTTGGTTATGGATGTGGTTGTACCCCATATACCCCCTAAATTTGGCATGCTATTATCCAGGTCGTGAGCCATGAAATTGAAGGGAACCCTTTTGATGGATATGTCGTACGCCACCATTCCTGTCTTCAAACAAGAGAGATGGTTGTTTAGAGAAGTGTTGATGAAATACATGGTGAGTAGTAAGACGCAGCCAAACAACCAACCTATCTACGTTGTCGACACCGAGATCGACTCCTCTGTATTCCACAATGACATGAACTTTGAAGGGGAAGAGCCAATGAATATCATGACCGTCGAGGATAAGGCCGCGCGCTGAGCAGAAGAATGCACAGACTCGAGGAATCCCATTAAGAACGAATTGTGGAACATGAGCTTCGACGAAGCCATCAGGAAGGAGGGAGAAAGGGCCGATGTATGGATAAAACCCCCCAAGGTAGGCAAAAAAATCTGCTCATACAAACTCTCCTTCGATTGTACAAATAACATGAATGAGTATGAGGCATTTATTTTGGGTCTGAGAGTTTTGAAAGAGTTGGGCACAAAGAGTATAGCGGTGAATGGAGACTTTGAGCTCGTTATAAATCAAGTGAAGGGTATATACTAATCCAAGCACCCCAAACTGAGGGCGTACAAAAACTTAGTGCTGGACCTCCTTGAAGAATTCTCAGAGCATAATTTATCAGCGATCCCAAGGGGGCAGAATAAATTTTTGGATGCCTTGGCCACCTCAGACTCAGTTTTTAAAATTCCCATTTTCCCCAACAGAACGTATAAGATCGAAGTCAAACATAGGTCGACGGTGCCCGGTAATATCAAGTATTGTCAGGCGTTTGAGGATGACATGCATGTGGAGAGATTTCTCCAAATGAACAACGAGTTCTATAATGTAAATATCAATGATGAGTTCTGTTGCGACGAAGATGAAAGCACAACTGCGCACAATAATGACGACCCCTTTCAGAACCAGATAGCTGGGAGGGACGTAGTGTAGCTGAAGAATAATATCATCCCCAAAGGATTGATTCCATTGGAAACGATGTTTGATGAAAACGATTTGGCCAGAAATCCCAAGATCACCGCGAATGATGAGGATGTAGAGGATTGCAACATCGAAACCCAGGAGAATCCGAGGATAATCAAATTATCAAAGATGCTTAGTTTGGTGGTCAAACAAGACTACATCAAAGTCATGAAAGATTTTCCTAACGTTTTCGCTTGGAGTTATGATGAATTGAAAGTCTACGACACTAAAGTTATTCAAAATGTCATCCCTATCAAAGAAGACCAAAAACATTTCAAGAAAAAGATAAAACACATCAATCCCCTGCTGCTGCCGCGAATTGAAAAAGAGGTAAAGAAACTCTTCGAAGCCAAAATTATTTTTTCTTTAAGATTTTCAAAATGGGTTTCCAACCTGGTGCCTGTAAGGAAAAAGAGCGGCGAAATAAGGTTGTGCGTGGATTTTAAAAACTTGAATAGAGTATCCCTCAAAGAAAACTACCCGCTCCCTAAGATGGACTTTATTCTGCAGAAGGTAGTTGGATCCTAGAAGATGTCTATGCTGGACGGTTTTCAAGTTACAATCAGATCATGGTACACCCATATGATCGGGAAAAGAAAACTTTCATGACACCATGGGGTACGTTCATGTATGCTAAGATGACTTTCGACCTATGAACGCTGGAGCTGCCTTCCAGAGGGAGATGGATATATAATTTTCTAAGGAAAGGGACAAATTTATTGTGATCTACCTGGATGAAATCATAGTGTATTCCGACTCCGATGAACAACATCTTGGGCATCTGAAGAAGTTCTTCCAAAAATGCAGGAAGTTCAACATATCTTTGAATCTTAAAAAATCACATTTCGGAATGCAAGAAGCGAAACAATTGTGGCACATCATCTCGAAGGAGGGTATAAAGATATATCCCAGCAGGGTAGAAGGAATCCTGAAAATCAACACTCCTCGCAACAAGAAGGAGGTGCAGTCCTTCTTAGGAAAGGTGAATTTCTTGAGAATATTCATCCTAAATCTTGCAGAAATTATAAAGTATATCACTAGGATGCTCAAAAATGGAAACAAGATCAAATGGAAGCCTGAAGCCAGGAGATCGTTTGATGAAATCAAGGTAGCGCTGACCAAAGCTCTCGTATTGGCCAACCCATATTTCATGAAGGACTTAATCTTGTTCTCATTCACCTCAGAGCATACCATTGCTGGCATACTGTTACAAAAAGACTATCAAAATTTTGAAAAGCCTATAGCCTACTTTAGCAGAATGCTGAGAGATTCCCCACTGAGGTATGACATTATGGAGAAACAATCATACGCCTTAGTGAAATCCCTCAATGAATTCAAGAATTACATACTACATTCCCACGTTGTCACTTACATACTCAACAAATCATTCAAAGACATCCTGACTCAGTCTTGACCTGAGGGAAGAAGAGGTAAGTGGTGTTAGAAAAACAAGACCACGGAGCAATAAAATAAAACAAATGCGGAAACAAAACATAGAAGATACACAATACAATAGAGACACAGATTTACGTGGTTCACCCTGTGTGGGCTACGTCCACCAGGGAAATTGCCAGGTCCTTCCTTTATTATTATCCAGCATATGAAGGGATACAACCTACAACAACCCCATTATAACTTTCTCTTCTTTCTCTCATAGTCTCTCGTCTCAAAATACAATATTCACTATCATGCATAGCCGCAATACATTCCCCTCATAATAGAGGGTTGCCTTCTAGGGAAAAAAAACCTAACATAATTTCTACCGTTAGATATATGACCTTATAATGAACGGTCCAAATTTACAATGAAATTACAATATACTTTTACAAGGCAATTTTTACTTCGGGGGCTTCACCGCCAAACCCCCATCAAGGGACGCTGCCCCTGAACCCCCACCGGGGGCCCGCTTGCCCCCAGACCCTGCAGCCGGGGAGATAGCCCCCCCGAACCCCGCAAAGGGGGTAGCCCCCCTTTGCACTCCCCTGCGTGGAAGAGTGTACATACTTATGGGGTGTAAATACTTCATGGGGTATAAACACGCCTGAAAAGAAAAGACCTCTAAATCAGGAAGATAATCAGGCTCCACAACCAACAAGTGGATCACAGTCATGATGGAATACGACCTTGAAATCAAGCCCATAAAGTTGATTAAAGGTCAGGGCCTTGCAAAACTGATGGCACAGTCGAACTGTGATGTTCTGGGAATAAAATTAATTTCTGATCTATCAGAAAATCCTCAAGGACAACCAACATAGATTGTCAAGGAGGAGATTGAGTAGGTATTAAAATTTGCCCAAGAGATAGAAGAAGAAGAAGAGGATTCGATTGAATTGATCAATTTGTTTTTCGAAGGAGATGAACATGATATGACTATAGAGTTAGAACTCACCATAGAAGAGAGAGCAACATATATCATGGATTTTTCAGATATGTGTGAAGAGTTAGACTCCCTAGAGAAAAAGGTGATAGAGAAGAGTCAACTTATCCAACAGGTCAAGTTGGAGAATGGTGAAGAATAAATGCAGCAGAGCAGACTGTAGGGGGGAATCCAGCCTGTAAGCTAGTTGGACAAGGAGGTTTAATAGATTAGAAGGATGATGTTGAAGTCAACAGAGGATACAATCAACTATAGAGAGAAGATAACCATAGGCGATCTTGCAACAATAGATAAGCAATAACAACAACAACAACATAGAAAAGGAGCGGATGGACATCTCCATATAAATATTTGGGACCCTGGGAGATTTCAACTTCAATAGCAGGGGAGCCATGAGCAGGAGATCATGATTTTGTCAATGTAGGATTATGATGCAGGAGCATTACTCCACCTCAACAAACCACCAAGAATCCAACACATCAACGCACTTAGAGGGAGTAGATCCCAAAGAAGGACACACCCGTCCTTTCGAATTTCATCCTGAATTTAAAATTTAAAATGTAAATTTAATGAAATTAAATATTTGGAGGCTCAAGGAAGGATGAGCCCATGTACTTGACATGCCAAGTTATTGTAATGGGAAGTGTCTCCTTTAATGGATGAACGATAGATAGGCTTATCTCTAGTACATACTGGTTGTCCATTGAATGAAATTAAATGTAACTAATGAGAGTTAGGTAGCTGGAGGAAAGGCTTGAGGAGCCCCTCTTTTGTAAAAAGTCGTGGTATCAAAATTCATTAATGTTAGGAGATAGTTGTAGAGGAGAGTGGAAGAGAGGAGAGGAAGCACTAAGACTCTTTTGCAGTCCAGCCTTTGTAAACACTTGTACAAATAACATTCTCAGATTAATGCAAAGAGCAATTTTTCATGCATATGAGGTTCTTGTCTATGCGTATCTGCTTTCTGTACGATGTTCTCATTTTTCGAGTTCATTAGAGTACATGTGATGTTTTCTTTACGTTTCCTTTGTTTTATGTGTTTATATGCATGAGTATGTTTTTCATGGCCATGGGTGGAAACCCATGAGATTTCTATAAGTTTCAATTGTTTCTCTTCTTGAAAGCTTCAGTGCAAGGAGTGCATAGTGCCTGCAAGGAGTGTGAAGGCCGAGTCAAGTTCGAATCTGAAGCTGGGGGGAAATAACTTGAAACTTTACATAGGTTTGGTGCAAGGAGTGTAAAATGCTCGCAAGGAGTGTGCAGACCGAGAGTCACTGAAAAGACTATAAAACTAAAGAGAGATAGAGGGAGTTTCACAGAAAGAGTGCAAGGAGTGCACAATTTCTCAAAGGAGAACGAAGTCTGAAGAAGTCCAGTGCAAGGTGTGCACCGGGATAACAATGAGACAAGTGTTGAGGAGTGAATTGTTGGAGTGTAAGGAGTGCATGAAAGGTTCACAGATACCTCTGAAGTCTCGAGGTGAACAATTGAAAGGAGTGCACGGGAGGAACTTAGAAAGATTTTTCTAAGTTTGAAATTTCAAAGTGTTTGGAGGAACCACAGAGGAAGTGCACCCAAGGTCTATAAACCCTCGGAGGAACAAATCTCAAAAGAGATAGTGAGTTCAAGTGCATAAGGGAGGAGACTTAGAACTTTTTCTAAGTCTAAACAGGTTGAAGTCTGTGAAGGAGACATCCGAGGTTCAAGTCACCTCGAGAAGATCAAAGCTCAGGAAGGTTGGCGACCAGATTCCCTTGAAAGGGAAGTGGTTTTTATTATTTAAGTGTCAATGGATAGGAGATATTTGTGAGGACCCAGGATCCTTCATCACCGTCGGATTTGATGGAGTAGCACAAGGTTTATCCCTGCGAATTCAACACAACTCCAAGTTCGAGAGAATTCATGGATCAATCCTAAGGAGAAACTGCTGAAAGGACGAAATCAATGGTCGAGATCTAGACAGAGGTTTCCAGAGGTCTAACAGTTGTTAGATCTAGAATAATTTGCATGAGGGATAACAGTCGAAGTCCTTCAGACTTCTGACATTTGGGAGTTTTGAAGTGTAAAGGAGCGGGGACTGCCAAAGTTCCGAGGGTTGAATTAAATCGGGGCCGTCCATTGGCGAAGATATGTGTCAACGAAGTTCATCTAGACCGTCAATGCATTGTCCACGTGGCAGAATATTAGAGGAGGTTCGGAAGATAAGATACCTGGGAGGAAGCGGAGCACAACTACAAAAGGGTGTGAGATTCCCGAAGTCACGAGAAAGCGAAGAGGATCTTGACCATGCATCAGCCGGGATGCATGTCAACGGATCTTGAAGTCCAAAAGTTTAGCACTCTGGAGGGATATATTCATATGTTGGGTCGAATCGAGGATGCCCGAAGTTCCAAACAATGAAGCTCATCTAGAATGTTCGATTAAGTGGACATGTGCCACCTGATTCAGACCTCCGGGGCTTGAGCACTCCAGAGAAAAGTGTGTAGCGTGGATCAAGATTTCCCAGGGGCCCAAGGCTGGAACTCATCCGAGCCGTCCAAAGTGGTAGACACATGGCATTAGATCTGGAAGTCTGGAGACTCACCACTCTAGGAGAAGACAGAGGATAGAAGTGCGTAGGAGCAGGAATTTTCCAAAGCCTCAAACAACAGAGACCATCTGAGCCATCTGTTGTGAGGGAAACATGGAAAGAGATCCCATGCTCTAGAGGAAGACAACTCTAGAGGAACTGGAGAGCATGAGTGTGAAGGTACTTGGACTCCCAAAGGTTCAGATTCATGAAGTAAATCCTCACCATTTATTTGTGGGGAACACGTGTCATCGGATCCTAAGATCCGGAGGTTTGGTACTCCAGGGGGTTGAGACTTGGGTTGTTTAAGGTTGATGACTCCCGAAGGCCCAAGGGCCAGAGTCACTCTTTCCCATCAATTCATAGAGAACGCATGGAGGGTGGATCGTTCCTCCACTAGTTCGTCACTCCAGAGGTTTTGTGGTGTGTGAAATTGGAAACTTCCAAGGCCCGGGACTCCGAAGTGAGTCATGACCATGGGATGTTGAAAATTGTGGGCTGTTGATCTGGGAAGGGGGGAGTGCCGTCATTTAGTAGACTGACACTCTAAAAAATTTGGAGTGTGGTGTAGCAGGAACGTGACAAATCCCAGAGGCCCGAAGTGCTGTGAACTGTTGATCCTCAAGAAGAGATAAGGATCGACGATCTCCATTCGGTGGTTCAGGACTTCGCCATTTCTACAGTCCGAGGAATTTGTAGTGTGAAAAGTTTGAAGCACCTAGAGTCCAAAGCTCTAGAGCGTCAATTTTAAGTGCCTTTTGGCTAGGTTCTTGGTCACAACCCTTGGTCACTAGCTGTTACTTCCAGAGAAGAAGGGGCTAGGGACTGAATTCAAATTTGTAAAGGAAGGGGCTTAGGGAAAATAATCCCGCAGGTCTTTTATGGGATCTTCACCTTAAGGTAAGGGACCTATGTGTAAGATTTTTTGGGGGCTCAGCAGGGCCCTGAGAGCTATTTTAGCTCCAGTTTTGAATGATCCTAGACCGGGAGGTTGCATGGGCCCTAGGTGAGGGAGGGGGTTTGCATCAACTATCGATTTATTTCATGGTGCAACAAAATCTATCTACTCAATCAATCATACATTTATTTAATGGACGCAAGAGTAAATTATTACACATCTCTTCATACATCAATGTTATTCATGGCACGCAAGTATTCTAACGAACTGATAAATCAATCATACATCCACATAATTTCCAAGACGCAAGAGTAGTCACTTTAAATTAAATGGCGCAAGATATCATGGATGCTTAATCAATCATATGTCAATCATTATACTAAAAGAGCAAGATAAATCTAATTCTAAACCATCATGAATATAATTTATAAGCCACAATTCATTCTCACATGACAAGGACACAATTCCCAACCTATAGGGAAAATATTCCTTCACTAGTACTAGTTTTCTCATTACTCATCCAATGAGGTAACTCTACCCAATTCACAATTGACTCAATTCTAGAGGATCGACAATAGGTATTCAACTTAAATAACTCACCAATTAAATACCAAGTTCCAAATTAGTTAGTATGAGCCATAACTAGATTTTGCACTTACCCATCTTATAATTATATCCAATATTAAAATAGAGAAGGGTTCTTTTTGCAATTTAAAATATCCCTCACTATCTATGTAATAAAGAAAGAATATAAAAATATCCCTTGGAGGATACTGGGAACTTTTATTTCAACAAGAAGGAATTATCTAAACCTTAAAGTAATGATTAGAAGAGAATTGAAAAATAAGAAGTGGTGAAATGAAAATTTCAGAACACAAAAACTCCAATGCACAGAGCACAAATAACTACACATTTTATAAAATGACAAGGGAAAAATGGTCTCCTTAGCAAGGCCTTCATAGGGAACACATGGTACAACTCAGTCCGGGTTAGATGGACGTAGAGTGATGACTCCCAAAAACTTAGAGAGCTAAAAATCTGTTGGGAAAGTGATTAAGGCGCATATATCATATGAATTTGCAGAGTGGATAAAGTCCATCAAAATCACAGAGGTTACATGCAAATGCAGAGATATATAAAGGGAAAATGCCGATCCATTAAAGAGGAAGTCGCCAGGGAGAAATCTCACATGCTAGGCGAAAAACAAGCAACGCTAGGGCAACAAAATCACATAGATATCCCGTGGTTAGATTCACTGAGGGAAAACTGAACGTTCTGTCATGAAAACTACTGATGTGAACATCACGAGGGAAGGTCAAAAGGCACTTATATTATTGTTGTGGGCATGCCACATTATCTTGTATTCCATTGGCGGGCCTGGTTTAGAAATCAATTAAATTGGGCAGATAAAACGCATGGGTTAAAGCATTTCAACACGTCAATGTAGATGAATTCCACGTTAAGGGAGAGTGCGTGTGAATCTGTTGTCCCTGATGCAGTCAAATATGTAAGTAAGAAGGGAGGACTCACACCATTGACATTTTTAAAATGAACAAATATTTCAGCAAACACAAATTGCCTGCTCGAGTCGACTGTTATTAATAGACATAATGTAGTATACCTAGGGAGGTACCCAATGGGAATATAGTTATGTGTTATTAGTGGAAGTCATTTAATATATGGAAATGTGGTCATTCAATGTAAGGTGGACTAGGTCCACTATATTAATAAAGGCCCACTATGGT